>JANSTS010013268.1:18104-30583 GCA_026546915.1 Sylvicola fuscatus
CTTCAACATCTATGGCATGTGGCCACATTCCCATACCAATTTTATATGCCCAAAAAAAGTGAGCTCAGCTGTTTAGTTTCCCATAATTAAAAGAACAATAAACCAAACGGTTACCTTCTTTTTGGGGGTATGCAGATAAAGCTACAAGCCTTAGTTTAATTGCATTATAAGGTAAGAAATCTTCTCGCATCTATAGTCGACTACCTCCTAATTGCACGACGTCTTTCGTCCAATAGATTCTGTCAAATTGACGTGTCACATGGCGGACACGGTTCGTTGTTTCCCCATCAATATTTCCAATTATTGTTACCATCTTACAAGCATCAGAACATTCTTTAATAGCGAACCGGTTTAACCGATCTAACACGTTGTCTTGCACAGAAATCATTGAAATTTACTTGCCAAGTAAAAGTATGTATATGAATGCTGCAGCCGCTGCACTCGGCGCAGTTCAAATGCATATAGAACTGATATTGGAATGTACTTACTTTATTTTATGAATATAAAGTGCAGACTAATGAAGACCTACGCGCAAATCAAATGGCGCGCACCTTTACATAAGGTTAAATATACTCAATACCGTCAATAACGGCGGCCTCTTCAATACTTCCACTTTCAACAGCTAGAGCGGCGGCCTATGACTTAATGAAATTAGTGACGATATATGTTTTCAATTAAATTCGACGGTTGAAAGGGAATGAATGACCGCGCGCTTATGGTTAGAAGTTAGAGGTGAAGGTACACTTAATATTAACTGATATGTGTCCATACTGCGTCATGGTTAATCCCTTTCATGGCAGGTAGCAAATACCCTCGTGTCGGTCATTTACCTAACAGGTGACTTTATGTTGTGTTGCAATTGATTTGCAGATTTGTTTTTTTGGTTGGAGAATTTTAGGATTAGAAGGGATTACGTTTTTGCTGCCAACATGTTGATGAGGTGTTAAATTTGCTGCTATCTTTAAGCGATGTAAGATTAAAATTGGCAATGTCAGAAGTGTCTTATGGAAATTAATCCTATTTTCTTAGAAATTTTTTAATACAACAAAACCATTAATTAGCATACAGTAATTTCTAAGAAAATCAACTTATATAAAATACTTTGTGTTGTAAATATTTAAGACAAAACGAATTATCGTATGTTATTAGTTAAGTATAACTAGTGGAAAATTTCTTTCTTATATAAAGATTTTACCATTCATGCACCTCATTTCAATATGCTTTACATTAATTTAAAAAAATAATACACTCACTTGCCCGACCAACGGACTGGTCTCTTCACAGTTTGTTTACTACAATAATTTAATCCAATTTGTGAACTGAATAATGTTGAATGATATAATTTTTAATGTTTTGAGAAAGTCCACCCATGTAAAGCAGCGGAAAACAACAAACTTACAGCAAATATGTCTTGAAGTCACAAGAAGGTCACAGTTACACAAAATAAGACCTGTTCCCTTTGAAATGGTTCGTCTATAACTAAATGAGTTCACTCAGTACTGGTTCGGCTAACAATTTACATTTCTAAGAACTGAAAAGCTCTGGAAATTTAATTCTCGAATTTTATGATGAGCACATTAACGTGATGTAATTGTGGACAAAGAATTTGCTGGTAAGCGCTGTCGCGGCTAAACTGTCAGCGTATTTGCAAAAAGACCAACGAGTACCACATTCGTTTCCTAGAACTTGTCTACATCGTGTGAGAAAGGCAACCGTCAGACACAAAACCTGACAGAGCGACCGCGAGTGTAAGTCAGTAGCCAATGTCGAGAAACAATGAGATGAGCTTTCAAATTGGTCACACTACACGATTGCAACTGAGGAAATACCATAATATACCTTTATGTGTGATTATGCTGTGCGCAGCATCTTTACGAAACATTTATAAATGATTAGGTAGTCTGAAAATCGTTACCCATTGCATATTGTTTAAGGAGATAAAATATAGGTTAAACGCCACCAATTTCTCGGATTGCCTTGCTGGCGTGACAACAATGTATGGCCGAGCATGGCGTCAGACAGTTTTGTGGGAAAAATCTTTCGACTTCATCGGCTGCGATGTTACAGCGACTGAACTCCAAACAATATAAATATGTTCAAGATGAGCTGTGGAAAAAACAGCGAACAAGATGAATTTTAATTTTCCACGTTTGACACAAATAGAAATAGAAAATTTCTGCAACAAATTCTTTTGCCGCAAGTACCATCTCTCATCTTCATCATCTGATTTTTCCACATTTCTGTGCAGCGTATTTAGTTGTTCGGTGCAAATGTGCACTCACATATCACGATACATGGTGGTTTTCGCTGGCGCGGTCGCGCAAACGCCAAGTCTCTGCCCATATCGAAGCAATTGGATTTCTGTTTCTGTTAAATTTCTTGTTTCTCAATTAAAAGCAAATAACTGAAACGAGAATGGACGATATTCTTGTCACCTCTAAGCTGGTTGGTTAGCCTTATGTCTGCACGCTGCTTGGCAGATGTTGTCTGCCGTATTGCGTGAAACGTTTGCAATTAGCTTGTGCGTTAGACCTTAAGACAGAAAAAAAAGTGCTTTTCTTTGTGCATGTGGTGGTTTTCGCTGTAGTGCGAATAAAAATCCATTTCTTTCTGCATTTTCTGTTACGGCGATGCGATTCACTTCCTCGTTTATATGGTGGTGGCGATCTTGAATGCCATTTTTGGAATTTAATGACTCTTCTTGTTCATTTGTGAATCCAATTTTTTTTTTTTTTTTTTTGTATGCTTTTATCGCATTTTTATCCGTCTCTCAGTGCTGTATGCTAACTTTCCAGGCACCATATCTCCGCTAAAGCAGTTGGAAATAATTAGGTTTGCCCGCATGCGCTTTTGTACATATTAAATTAGTATATGCTCGTATGCTCGTTGTTTTTTTTCTTCTGCAGCTTAAATTATGTGAAACAGATTTTTTATTAAGCGAGCGGTGAAAAGCTCACTTTCGGAATTTTCGGAATTTTCTCTAATTATTTCAAGTGTATCACGGTCTAGGCAGATTTGGAAGCGAATTTAGAATAAGATAAATGAATATGTGATGCGACGGCTGCACCACGACCATAGGTGCCTCTTCGGTTTGGTTCTTCCTACTCAAAAACCGATCGCGCCGGCATTTTTCGTCGCTAGTTTTGCGCGTTGAAATCTTTCGATCGCCGCGCGTTCAACGTGCGATCGTGTTTATCGATTTTATTTGCTGACATTCTTCTTCAGGAAATTCGTTGCTCTGTCTTCCATCTTCTCTTCTCCCATTCAGTATTTGTGTGTTTACCAAGACTCTTCAACCATTTTACATTTCAAATAAATAGCAATTTAGTGGATAGAACCGAATGGCATCAGTTATAAGGCAATGGACTAATGATATTGTACATTCTGCACAAAAGATGGAGTGGTCATTTTAAGCATGAATGTTTAATGTGTAGCGAGAAATTTGAAGTAACTTCATATCGCATTGTAAATCATGAGACACACAATCGACTGCATATACTCGCGATTCCCATACCTGTAAGCGGACTATCTGATTTGGTCGTTTGGTGGGACCAGGCTGAGAGACCGGTCAATGATTTTGTTTTTCTTAATTTTGTTTCCTTGTAATCGTGGCTTTTCAAAAATACATATATTCGACTCTGTCCCTCGCGATAGTTCCAGTCGCGATTTTGTCGTTCGCGCCGTGTTAATTTTTCCACACAGACAGCAAATATCCGCCAAAACGTAACGCAAAATTGCCAAAATGAAAGAAACAAAAATCAACCAAACATTGCGACTTGGACGATGACCACATGTTGGCGTGGCTCAAACTTCTTTCTTCGCTTCAAATGTAATCGTCTTTCAGTTTTAATTTGTTGTCCGCGACTTTATTTTAATGCATTTAATCAATACGAAAATTAGCCCACAGATCGAGTTTGGGATTTCAACACTGAATTTGCGTCGACTCACCAACATTCAGCCAATCAAGCGTCTTTTAAGAACTGCGGCAAAGTTTCACACGTAACAAGCTAATGTGACTGTGTTGAAGGAAGGATGGAGAAGGGAGTACTTCAAGATGGTCCACTGGTTGTCGAAGACTGTGATTTTTCAGAGTGACCCGCAGGGTCGCCGGCCTCTGTGTGTTCATCTTCGTCCATTAACTCCTTTCTTGTTGTTCTTGCCGTTTGATTCAATATCGCTTTTTATCAATATTTTTTCCGTTCCTACTCTTAAATATGTTAAGTAACTTTTTCCGTTTTTTTTTTTGTTTCGTTCCTCCATATACATTTCGGTATTTTCCTTTATGCCGTTGTCCGGCGCGTCCGATAGATATGATTATGTTTATATGTTCGATACACTTTTTCAATGATATTCGAGCGAGTCATTAGAAGCGGGAGATTGCGATTTTTGCCACGCGGCTCCAATCTATATGTTTGGTGGCACTGGCGGTATCAACATATACACACACTTTGGTGCTTATTCGTGAAGTATCCACGCAGCCTTTTTGTTGGCCATAAAGACTGGTTCTTGAATGCTCTGCCAACGTATAGTTGTATCACCATATCATGTAATATATGCTTGCAGTATATATAGAAGTCGGTGCCAAGGTTGGTCATTCCCTGCGGATGAACGAACAAAACTTATTATAATCAGATCATTTGATTTGTGGTCAATGTCTCTTTGGCAGTCACATTCTCTGCCAATGTTTCGCGAATGCCGGCTTCTTGGCTGTGCATATGGTTAGAACATTTAATTAATGAACATTGTCTAGATCAATTAGTTTCAGGCTTTCTGGTTTTTTAACGCGCTCCTGATTTGTTCAATTTCATTAATCACCCAATCATTCATGAAATCGTGACATTTTCTTATCAATTAATCAATGGTTATCGATTCATAGCGGATTTATAATTATTCAAGACCCTGTCATGTGTGGAGAGACTTCAACAAATTCAAGGTGTTTTCTGTGCAATTATTTTTACAATCAAATTAGACCATAAAAGCTCACTTTTTGCATTCATGTCAAGCATGACTTATTCATGTCAATGAATTATCGCCATGTCTATTACTTAATTATCGTCAATTTATTGTATGAAGACAAAAAGCTGTGGCGCAATGAGTTGCTTCAACAATGAAGTCCATTGTTCTTGGGTGATTCGTCGTGCCATTCCTGGAATGCCATACATTTTAAGCGCTCTTGATGCTTTGACCTGCAAATTCCAACTCCTTTTCACCGCAGATTTTGTTTATTGAAGTGTGACCATTCTTTGGGATATATCGTCTTTCTGTGGTTTTGTTTTGTACCCCAAACAAACTGCTTTATGTCGCAGACATAAGTTGACGCCAATGTTAAGTGGTTTAATGGAAAATGTTAAGGGTTTTGTATTATTCAGTTTATTGCAACCTTCAAGGAATTAAATAAATATCTTGCAAATTATATTTATAACAAATATTAATATGTCTTTGTTTTTTTGTTTGCAGATGTGAACCTTCCAACGTTAAATTAACTGCGACTAACAAGCGTTATGTAAATATATGTGAATAAATTAATCGTGACCAATAAGTTAAAACAAGAAAAGAGAAGTTTTAAGAAAAAAAAAGAAAATCAAAAGATGAAATGATAGAAAAGAATTGACCACACGTCAAAGAAATTAAGTGATAATCTTAAAGTGCCTTTTATAGAATTGTGCGCATCATCAACTAACGGAATACAAAGTCAACGCATCAACATGGATCGCTTCCAAACTCTGCAAGCCATAGCAACTCCTCAGCAGCAACATCAAAATGGTGCCAAAAAAGAGCCAACAAGAATCTCGCATGGTGGTCACCACCATAACCGGCCCAGCATCGACTCAGCCTCGTCTGGCATGAGTTTGTACAGAAAATCATTCTCGAGTAGTGATCCCAGCAACTCGAGCTTCAGCTCATCAGTGGCTGGCTCCATCCAGGTATGTGCAGATTCATTCTTTATTTCGTATTTGCACTCTGGCGAGTCGCTTGTTTTTGATTCGTGGCAATGATCTGCGTTTCTATCAAAAAACCAGCCAACCGTTAGTTTGTTTTAATAAGCAGGGAGGCCCGCGCCTATTTGGTTGAATGGGTTTTTGGCCGTTCCACCAAGACGCTACTCGACCATTTCTGCGGCATGGATATTTTTACTTTCTTCGTCTGACTTAATAGACAGTTGGGAATTGTCGCGCTTCAAAAAACGCAGATTATTTAATAATATTCACACACATGCAGACAATTAATATGCAATTCCGATTTCCGTCGTCTGCGCCGTGTTATGATGTCAATACTATATTTATTTCATTTCTCTTTCGATTTCAATTTGCATGTTGAAAACAATTATACAAGTGGAAAGACAGACAAGCATAAGACGCTCGATAATTGCCAATGAAACTGAAATTTACAAGAATGCGCGCTGGTTATGTTGGCGAGCTTTTTGTTGTTGTTGTGCTAATTCGAACATTATCGGCTTTATTGTTGAGCTTTTCCTCAATTGCACTTTGGATAAAAGGTTTAAAAGTTTTAACCCATTATGGAGTTGGTATTGTTACAGTTTTATAACTCAATAAAATTGGCCACAACAATAAGCTGTTCTGAGCAAATTGTAAAATTTTTAAGTGCATTATCGTGTTGCTTATATTTTAACAGCACTAATTACAATGAATTGGTTTGGAAACTTATGCTTCCGGATAGTTTTTATCATTAAATTGCATATTGTCGCCATTTCAACATAAATTTCTGGAAACGGCTCGAAGATTTTGTCACAACTATTCTTAATTCAATTTAAAGCTTAACATCGACTTTAAATTCAGCATCTAAGATGGATATTGTCCTGGTATGTTGCAACCAGCTCTATAAATACCTTTAATACACTGGAACTGTATATCTTGTATATTATTTCTTTATACAGCGGACTAATCAACTAAAAATGCCACCAAACAGCCGCGAAATAAAGCAAACAGAGGGATCTTAAGCTGTATTGTAATATGTACACATGTATCGATTGTGTGGGCGCGAAATTCACCTCAAATAAAATTTTGCGTAACATTTACTGCGATTCCAATATTCATTTCTTAAACGTTCGATTCAAGAAATGCTACTGCTGGTCTGTACAATTACGTCAAACAATTTAATATGCAAATTGTTTTATTGAAAGGATTTCAAAACACAATTAAATTTATTTAACAGATTAATTGCAATACTTTGTGCAGTCAAAGTGTTTTGATGGTAATTGACCTCAGCATGATTGTTGCAGTTGGCTTATGAATGAGCTGTTAACTGATGGGTTATCAGTTGAACTGCAACGCCATTCGATCACTAGGGCGATTTGTTGAAAGAGATTTCAATCAATCAATGAAATTCAAATTTTAATTAATTGAATCAATGAATCGGCCTCTAGTGTTTTCAGTAAACAAAGCAATTATGATAGTGGTTATCTGTTATCAATCAATAAAAATCTCGTGTTCTTGTATTAAATGTTTTCGGAAAAACAGTTTTAAGTTCAATAGCGATATTCCTTTAATTCAGTTCAATTAATTGTGGCATTGTAGTTGCTTTTAAGTTCAAGTGTGGAAAATTTATAATTGGCAATTATGCATTTCAATTGCTACCTTGAACTGGCTTCAATAAATCTTGGGTATTACTTATTGTTCAATCATCGAATGACATCATTTGTACAATAGTTTTGCATATTTTTAATATTGCTCAGTTTATGCTCAATTTAGTTTTTTTAGTTGTGAAATCAGTCGGTAATTAACTTAGAAATATCTTTTATTCGCAATAAAGCATTAAATTTTGTATAATATCGATATTTTAAGACTTGAGTGCATTAAAATTACACAACATTACTAATATTGATCACATGTTTATGCATTTGTTGATGCATGTCTTGTTGCCATATCCACTGCATACCTTATCTGGCTGTTTATCCGTGTGACAGTTTAAATGTTGGGGGAAGCGGGCTAGCACGCATGCGGCTTACCGCGCCTTTTCTTCGCCATGCCGCGGCGCAGGCGCAAGCATATCGAAATGTGACTGGAATTCAAATCTTTAATACCACGCGTAGTTTTCGTACAACATAAACAATACGTGCGCCTGTCTAACTATTTGCGGAATGAACGCACTCTTTGCAATTTATATACAACATAGTTAGACAAAAAACTATGTAAATAAGATGGAAGAAACAAATACAAACAAAAACACTGCAAAGAAAACGGATTTTATTCAATTGTCTGGCTGAGTAATTTCGCTTCTACTGGCTTGATTTCAATATTAATTGCTATCCACGCTACGATTACTTTGCTTCTAATCGCCAATCCACGAAGAACCGTTTAGATAATTCTTTTCTTGCCGGCACGCACTTGAAGTATATAGGCACAGGCCAATTTAAGTCCATCTGTACCGTTGTGATGAACATTTAAGTAAGGCCATCACTTTTTTCTTATTTGGATGGTCTCAATTCAATTTAGCTGGGTTCGAATGAGGTAATGAGATTGAATTAGTTTTATGCGTTCTAATGTAATTTAAGCGCTTTTTATAGTTGTTTACATGCAATGAATGTAAACGGTTTTCAGCTTAAAAACTAAATATTTGCTTGGTTTTTTTTTTGTTGCACATTCAAGAATCATGCAAAAGCGATTGCGTCACTTGATGCTCAAAGTAAATCGTCAAGACGCGTTATTTAATTTTTATACGCACGAGATATCGTTTACCATGTCAGCAGTTGCGATGAATCGATGGCTCAAGGCGGTTAGGACAAGTAATCTTACTCCACATGCAGAAAAAATTGTAAATGTGCCGTAATAGTAATCTTGTTTGAAGTTTTCCATACTCGCACACACGTCGCGTTTCGACGGGAATGAGAACACAACCGTGGAGGAGTTGCTTCTTCATCTTATGACTGGAAAATATTTAGTTTAATTCTGCACGTATCTGTACATCTTTCTTTCAACTCTTTTTTTTTTTTCATTCATACCTTTTACCTGTGAATCGACATTGTTTTCATATGAAGCCTTTATGATTATAATATAGTTAGCATAAATCTTTCATACCAGGCGACGAACTATACTGTATGGTTAATGTTTTCAAATGTTCGCCAAATAAAAGGCTAATGATAATTATATTTCTGAGCCGCAAAAGTGTGTTAAGAGATATGTTTTCTTTAATAATACCAACTTGTCTATGTGTTTATACGCATTTGGAAACTCTTGCTGTCATTGTTCGACTGTGGGAATAGTGTGTATGAAAACTCGTAAATATATTGTAGACATGAACGTAAAAACAATTAGATTTTTTCTCTTTTCTTGAAAGTAAATCGGCGGATGGCTGCAAGAAGTAGGTAATTTCTTCGGATGCTTAATATTTTTTTGAACTATTTTTCTTGATTATTTAACTTATCATTTTGAGTATATCGCTTATTATTTATGCGATGTCCATTAGTATTGTGATACATTGCCTCGATTCAAACAATTTAATGATAAATGATATTAGAATCATTGGCGAAGATGGTGAAAAAAACCCGATCAACTGGTTTCTTTGTTTTACATTCAATTAAATATCACAAAGCTCGGTGTTAATGGATCTGTCTGGCTATAAATGTCGTTAATGCTAGTACATGCTCGTATAAGAAATGTGGAGACTTCTCATTTTCTTAGCAAGTCTGAGCAGAGATGTTTAAATATACCACACCAACAACGACTTCGTTTTAATTCAACGTTCAACGTCCTTCAAGAAAATTTGCCCAAATTATCGCTAATTATTTTATTTTTGAAAGATTTACATAGTTTTCAGAACCGTGATAGTCACAAAAAATTGTATAAAAACGATTGATCTGTGATCAATGAGCATTATATCATTTGTCAACAGTTGAAAAAATTGTTTGTATCGCTGATTTACTTTTTTCCATCACGTAAATCGGCATTTATCCATGAAATAACAAAAACTGAACTTAACTGAAATCATGAGCTAAAATTAACTGTAAACTACTCAATCAATTACATACCAAAACACTTTTTGCCCAAATACCAAAATTAATGTTCTTTTTACAACATTTTCGTGTCTATTTCATATTAAACTTCGTATAATCTTAGCTTTTTGGTAAGCATTCAACATGCATTTGAATTGTCTGGAACCAGAATGTTTTATATGTTAAGTTGCATACCTGTGCGGCTTTATTTGCTGTTTCGTCTTAAACATAATCTTTTCAATTCAACAAATAGAAAATTCAATGGTCGTTAGAGATTTGAATCAATCATTTCTTTGCATTATTTATAATTTAGCCGCCATCGAAGGTGTCAAAAGTGCTTGGAATTTCTGAAATTCGCAACTCTTCAAATACTGTTTTTTTAAACAAACAAAATTTAATGATCGCATAAAGCTAATTCAACGTGACTGATATAAATCGCAAACAACATGACCACATTTTGTAATTACGATGTTTCCATAACTCTTAATCCCGATTCCGGTTGTGTACCGCCGTCATTTTTGGCGCATACAAAGAATCAGCGCATAAAATTTATTTGTATACTTGTCCAAGTGAAATAAAAATGCACTGACAGCCAGACAACAACATGGCCACGCAGGTAAAATACATTTCGTACACAAATAATCCGCATCTTTTCTTATCGCCTCCTCTGACAAGGACAAACAAATGCCGTGAAAGTTGTAAAATCATTTTCGCCCCCGTACAGCATTCAAAGTGCAACACCAAACCAACAAATGCAATAATAATGCATGGCAGTTCCGTTCGGACAATATGGAGAATGCCAAGTCTCAGTTTCTCCATACTGACGATAAATCTGCGATAAGATGGTTGTGCAGAACTAACACTCGTTCCGCTATGCATATGGTTTGGCCTGCATGGTTTTATGAGCCCAGTTGCCTCATGTAATCTCCTCCATGTGTGTTGCCATTGGCCTCTCTTACAAAATAGGTTGACCTGCAAAGGGCGAGCACAGAAACCTCGTGCGTCTTTATCAGGCGTGAAGATCCGTTCTCAAGGTAATTAAAATGATTGTCGGTACACATATGAGTGGAGTATTTCGAAAAGCAAACATACTTTAACGTGCAAGACGGTGAATGCGCCTCGTGTGCGGTTGTTTATATGTGAGAATTCGAGTAGCAGAAGGCAGACGCATTCAAGTTTGCTGCCAAATTAAGTGAAAATTGTCTAACCCAAGTGGACGCCATAAAGAAGCCGATGAAATTCTTTAAGTTACTAAAAAGCAATTAGACACAATCGTCATGTGTGTGCAAACTGTTGAGCAATTATATTCTTTAGCAGCTAGAGCTGAAAAGAATGGGATTTTTCAATTTAAAATAATACGTCTTAATTTTGATTGGGTTTCTTTAAATATTCTGCTTAAAGATTGTAAAATATTGCAAATACCTTCTTATTTTAAAATTGATATCAAATGTTTTAGAATTCTTTTACCATATCTTTACTCACTTTATTGACCGGTTAACTTGCAGAGATGACGCAAACGCGAGCCATCACTCGTGAGAACTTCTTTCATAATTTATCAATGGCAATGCTTGAGAGATATTTCAAGTATGAAGCGTGAAAGACAGATTAATGTTTATATACTTCATTATATATTTTTTCGAGAACCGGTTTGCAATTACATAAATCATTTGTCTGCATAATCTGCATGACAATATATGACATTTGTGACTAAGAATTGGTCAAGTATCTGATGTTTACCTCCTATTTTTTGTTAATTAAAAAAAGACGAGTTTTGGGTTGTCAAAATTTAATATTTTATGATGAGCTAATCTTGACAATCCTATGTTAATTTCTTCTATTTCTTTGAATTCTTGTTGATTGAAAAAACGAGACTTCTTTACATTGTTGCAAGTTCTGCACTGTCATTTTTATACGGCAATAAATTTCTCACGATGCACCATTATTTGCGTACATCTTCGCCATCTGCAAGGCGCGCATTTCGCCACCGCATAGCCACGCAGCATTCAAAGTTGCATTTATTGCACCATTAACAATGTTTACACCGCCCATGTTTACAATTTATTGTTAATTGATTTGTAAAATCTAGAATTTATGTGACTAATTATTCTGTTCAATTTATTGTGACGGACTTATTTTATAAAAAAAAACATAAAATAAATACAGCTTCAATAATAAAATAGCAGTAAAATACACGTCAAATCGATTTTTGTTCAATATTCACGTGCGGCTGCAGCTGTCAAATGTGGTTTTAATAAATAAAAATTTCATTTCTTTTCATCTTTTTTTTTTCCATCGGAATTTCATTCCATCCAATTAATTTATTGCTTTCTTTTCCAAAATTTTCATGCGTTTTCTTTTTCTCACTCCTCGTCGCGTGGTTTTATCATTGAACACGCATGCCATATTTGCTATATATGTGTATAATGACTTCATATTATGCATGTATTTACAATCTTTTATATTTATTAGTATATAATAAAGAAATGTTACTTATGTACGAATAAAACTTATTGAATAACCATGTACTGCA
>JANSTS010013279.1:18009-34766 GCA_026546915.1 Sylvicola fuscatus
AAAACGTCTTAGAACGGCTTAACTTTTTCAACATATAAATTCAAAAACCTTACAAATTTTATCAACACCGTTAAGTAGGACAAAGAAATTCAATTTCTTTGATCTTTTCCACCAAACTGATGTTTTGTTTCACGTTATTATCTGAATAAATTATTTACGGCAACAGGTTTCATTTGTATTTTGCAAGTTTCACCAATCTTAAAATATTGACCGACAAAAAATCAATTGAGTGAAATTAACAATTAACCATAATTTGAATATAAATCAAACCAATGGGTAAAGGGGCCGATTTGTGGTACCGCCGAATTGTGCAGAAAATGCGGCGAAAAGTGTTTTTCAAAATAGCATAAAAGAGTGAATTCTAGGCTAGAATTATAGCAATCGAAGACCATAATTATGAATTCTTATCTCATTTTGCACGTAACATAAGATAAAATCGCATCAATTACGAAAATTCTAGATGAACAATTAAGGTCTGAAAGCTGCGATGTAAATTGCACTAGTCATTGGCAATTCTCTCAAGTTCTATATTTAAAAAAAAAGCATTTGGTATTTTCGCACGTACTCACTTCCACCATCTTGGCTAAGGCTGGTAAATTGAGAGTAAAAAAACGTATTGTACATAATGTACACGTTTTTCTTCATTTCGCTTTGCGTTCTAAGACGTTCTTTAGCGCACTTAAAAGGCGTTGCTATCCATTTCAAGTTTATCTGTAATGCCAGTTTTTCAGTGAAATTGTGAAAAAAGCACAAAGTATATCTTTAATGATTTTAATCGATCAGAAAGCATTCTGAGTACCAACGGCAACGGTTTTACCCATAAGAATAACAGCAAAAAGTTAAAGCTCGCATCACTCGTATGTTGATGGTTGGTTCAATATGTTTATTGTTTATGCTCATTTTATGCAGATAAATTCGATTAAATGAAATATCATTGCAGCCACAATTTAGAGTATTTACTGCTAATAACAGCGAATACGATTTGTACTTGTAGTTATGAACAATGAATAGATATTTTGAAACATTAAAAGCTCTTCGGAAATTGTTTAAGACTTTGTTTTCGGTTCTAAAGACTTGAGGAATACAGTTGAAGATGTAAACGTAAAAAGCTTATTTCAATTGCACTTTCATTGAGGTTATTAAACACAACATAACATAAGAAACTATGAGGCGTGTAATTATTAGATAACGCTGAAATATTTTTTTATAAATGTATTATTAAACAATAAAATAAATGTGTTTAATTAGTGCAATCAGAAGGATTTTTTTGATTCATAAAAATGCAATTAATATTAGAGAGAAAATAGTGCAAAACCTCCATTTGAAAGTGAACCACCTCACTACTTGTCGCTTACAAAATACCTCTAGACAAGGTAATTTACCATAAAATATATGCACGAAATGCTTATTAACAACTCCATAATACATTAAATTTACTTTTAAAATCAATCACGTAACATAATGAAAGGCACATGATTTTGTTGTGCGTGTAAACATTTTTCTAAATCATAGGCCTTAACTAATTTACTAACTGCAACAGTCAACCGACAAAAGTTACATCAAAGAAATACATTTTTAATGTTGCTTATTAAACTTTTTAGTTATACAATTTTTTATTTACCAACATTCTATACTATTCAGCAATCAATCGCCAAATAAACTTCTATGAACTTAAGATGTTATGAGACACTTTTAACCCTTTCAACGTTTTTTTTATAATGACCGTCTCAACTTGAATTAACTTTGAAATCCTTTTGATGTGGCAACAAGAAAAAAAACAATTTGGAGCATGTAATTAACGTCTGCCATCGGATTAAACTCTCTGCGGACCAGAAAAAGTATTTTCTATTTGTTTTACAGTATTTAATTAATATTATTGTTGCAATATGTGAGTCATCGCGAACGTAACGAAGTAACTAAGCAGATCAGGCACAATTTTAATACCACATTTACAATGGATGAATGGCAAGCAGCCATCGCTGTCCTCCTTAATATCTGCAAAACGTATTTCATATTTCATAATTATGTTTGCGAATGGAATGTATGTCGTGAGATAGAGAAAAGCCAGAAGCGGCCGATTCACATACGAAGTCATAACACCAAGAATTTACACACATAAACAACTCAGCATAATTGTATGCTGCACAAATAAACCTTCGCACATCAATAATGTGTCTAACTGGAGGTGTTTATTTAAAATGCATAAGTGGTGAAAGCATTTTATGGTTGCGATTTGCAACATATCTTGAGGACAATGCGAACAGCATTGGAGATTGTAGTTTGTTTCAATGTTTTGAATATTGACGATAAAGCCGGTCCGGATGGTGTGAAATGCGTCAGTTTGGCCCTCTCAAAAATTTGTGCCGGCATCTTGAAACTCGTCGTTAAGACGCATCAGGTTATTTGCTTTTGACCGAAGCAGCTGACCCCATTTTCAGATTCAGGAAAATCATCATTGGACGATAAACGTTTAAACTTTCATTTCATCAATAAATTATATAATTTTCTTTAATCTCAATCAATTTAATGATTTTGCGAGTGAGTAAGATGTTTCTTTAAAATGTTATTGCCACTATCACTTCCAAGGTATCTTACGATTTGAAGTATCGAATTCTTGAAAAATTCAAAAAATTTCAACACACTCGAATGTGAGCAAAGCATAAATGTGAAGGAATTTGCCCGCAAACCAGAAGTAGTACCGTTACATTAAAGCTCAAAACAACATTTCAGTGAAGAAACAGAAAAGAGTCAACTGAGAAAGGCCCGTCGAAAAGAAATCCGCGCGAAGAATTTATAAAAGCGCGACTAACTAAATCACAAAACGTGGAGACGCTCGGCAGCATTGGAATTGATTGTTCTGAATGCTGTCCCATTTGGCCTGGTGAGGTTTTTTTCCCTTAGAGCTGGATTTTTCTTGTCTTTTTCTTCTACTTGCATTTTTATAAATTTACCGTTTATTTAAATTGGAATCGACAAGTATGTCAGCCACGTGGTAAAATCGTTAGAATGTAAATTCAGTAAATATTTAGTCCCACCTAGTTTGAAAATGTCACCAGCCATCGCAAACGGTTCCAGTTCATTGACTGTCTAGAAAAACATTTGAGACATATTTATGCGTTTCAAACGTCTTTTGGGGTTGTCATGTCTTTCGCAAACTTGTTTAACATTTAATGCTCGCTCGCCAATCGAAACAGTGATTTTAATTGAATTGTATTGATCAAATCAAATATCGACATATTTTATTGGCAATAAACCAACATGGCAAATTGTAGCATACGATTCACAGTTAGAGGCGCAGAATATGTTATGTTCTACATCATTAATTCCTGGCCATTGTCTCATGGTGCGTGCTAACTTTATGTTGTACACACTTATTAGCTACATAGCTGTTTGTTGTGAATCTTTCCAAATTCCTATGCGACTGCCGCGAATCCGCGAATGCCAATACAATTATTATGGGTATTCGATTAACACGGCTCAACCATATGATTTCTTATTTCATTTCTTATCCGTGCCATGAGTTCAATTGAAGCGCCGACTGATTGGGAATTGTGCATTTCAATTACCTCCAATTTAACTAGGTCTCCTTGCATGTAATGACTAATGATAGATCCGACGTATGCCGGCAGCCGCCATGGAAATGTGTTCCGTTTTGCTGTTACATATGCACGTTTTTGCTGGTTTACCGTTGCCACGACGATATGGGTGTTTGTTAGCATAATCACCATACTGTAAAGCATTAAACATGCGGTTTGCAGCATATTCTGCGTGCATTGTCTTTGTGTCTTGCGCTTCTGCAAGCGTCAACTCCATTGTTCATATAGACTGCAATTCTAGTTGCATTCATTTGCAGTGGTGCATTTACTATGCATTTAAATATGAATTTCCTCAATAACGGACTTTGGCGTTTTCGTTTGTAGAAATCAAAGAAATTGTAAATTTCTCAAGACAACAGCGTCTTAATTGTAGCGCTTTCGATGTCATTGTCGCTTAAATGATAGCTCATAAACATGATTTAGCTTCATTTCACTTTAATTAACTACAATTACTTTCATTTCAACTTTTTTTTGAATCCAATTGTCTCTTAACCCTGTAATATTACATCCTAATCTTTAAGACGTTGACTAAAGTTACTTAAAAGTGTAATTTGTTAAGTAAATTATACGGACTAGAAATTACGGTGTGAACAGCTTACATATGGGATTCAAAAGTAAATTGCGCCGACGCGACGCGAAGTTTGTACGCCAAGTCGTGAGATCAATTCACTTGCCCTAAATTCCGGCGGCCGTACAGTCTTTGTGACGCGTAAAGGTAATTGAAGTCGTCTGATTAGCAGAACAGGTAGATGGGAAAAGTGATAAATATCGACTCTGACGCGGATAGGCGGTACAAATCGCGAGTTCCATGCGGCGAGGCGACAGATACCATGGTATAGTGGAGAGATCGGATGTCGGCTTCCAGTAACTGCATGTATGCTGAAACATTTCATTGGTGCAATTATGGTTAATCACTTTCTTTGATAGACAATGACCACTTTCTTTCGACATACTGTGAAAGTAATGGTTCTTACTTTAGTTGTAGGATCTCTGGTCAATTATGGGCTTTAAAATTTTTTCTTAAGCTTTTTATTTGCAAAAAAACTTCTTCAAAAAAACTGAAGAAATTTGTTAAAAATTGTTATAAGAAGCTGAAAACGTAATACATAAGAATATTTAAAGATTGAGCCATGAACTAAATATTTGACAAATTTCCGGACTGTTTCATCCAGACCTTGACAACAAAAACCATAAATAAAAACAGATGAAGGTTCCTGAAAAAATTAAGATGATCCAATTATCTTAATAATTTGTTCTAGTTCAAAGATAATGAGGCATGTCTCATAATGCGACATTGTCTTAACTCTTTCGGCGGTTCTTCTTGACAGGCATCAGTGACTCGACTTCATGGGAGGGTCTTCAATAATTACGATGGATGACTCCCAATGAGTTTGTGAATTTTATTAACATAATTCCAAGACAAATAACTATTTAAGATTAGCTAAAATATGTTCGCTAATTCAATTTACTGCTGAAACTCAACACGTTTTGTTGTTGTTGTTGGAACAAAGATTCGTCAATTTCTGATTCACGAATCCGCGCTAATTAATTCAGCATGGCCACGCCAAACACAATGCCCGTCCGCGAGCAGCCCACATATTATGTAAATTTTTTTTCGGCGATAAACAAACTGGGTGATTAGGCGCGGAACTTAAGGGAAATACGCCATGCACATGCTTTCGCGTTTCGTAATTTCCATGCATTGTAATGTTTATGTTTATGTTTGTTTTGTTTGTGTCTAATTTCAGATGATGGAAATGAATACATTGGCGTCAAGTAAATTGCGAGACCGTGAGGAACGACGTTACTCGGTGCCGCATGGTCCCAATGCACCACTGCCTCCTCACGCATCCGAGGATCTGCACGCCTGGTCGATATATAGGTACGGTTGGTATTCCTGGACAAGGGTTCGGATGATGCGACTGCATCAACATT
This sequence comes from Sylvicola fuscatus, assembly GCA_026546915.1. Taxonomy (NCBI): domain Eukaryota; kingdom Metazoa; phylum Arthropoda; class Insecta; order Diptera; family Anisopodidae; genus Sylvicola; species Sylvicola fuscatus. Next base: position 23,541 of record JANSTS010013279.1, read on the forward strand.
CTATGCTCATCGTTCACGCTCTGATTGAGCCACTTGCGTATTATCTAAACCGTATTATGGCGTCGTCACGTTGTTTTGCACCGTGCAAAAAAACGCGGGAGAATTAATGATGCCGATCCAAGAGAATTGAATTCCTAAACGGGACTTACGCAATTTGTGTTATACAACGTCTTATCTGTTTCAGGCAAAATCTAAACTCAGACTTCACAGACTCAGCCCTTGGCTCATCGGACAAATCTCCGCTGCCCTATGGCAACTTCCAGTTAAGAGACACAACAGTGCAATCAATTCTGAATCATCCGCGATACGGACCAAAGTAAATTATATGAATTACCTCAAGAAAACAACTTAATCCGTTGGTATCCACTCCACAGATCTCCATTAGGCTCAAATATGTACACATACCTCAAGTTCGGTTTGCCACGTGTGTTCCCACCCAACGCTGGCTCACAGCGCTCTCATCGCCCTGGCACCCAACCAGGCCGCGGACGCGTCAATCGCGGCTACCGCGACAGCTCCGGCCCAGGTCCCGGCTCATCGGGCTACGACAGCAGTGACAATGAGACGACACGCGGCCATCGAATGCCATCCAACATGCGTAAGTTTCGCAGCGAGTCAGACTTTCGCGCTATCGGCGCGGTAACTTCATCACGGCCCAATTCGCGAGCCCAACACAACGGCATGGGAGGAGGTGGTGGCGGCGGCGGTGGCGGCAATGTCGGAGGCGGTAATATACCGTTGGCAGCGCTGCGACAAGCTAACAGTCGTGCCAGCATTGCAGTCACTCATCCCAATCATTACATGCCAAATGGCGGCGGCAAACATTATGGTAATCGATCGCATAGCGAAGCCGATCTTCTGGGTGGGGACATGGGAATGGGATATGATTATGATTCAAGGTAGGTAGGAGCATACGATGAGTGTGCGTGCTTCATGCAGCATGGGCATACCATGTTGATTGAGTTTGTGGATTGTAATGTGCATTTTTGTGGACAGAATAAACGTTGGATCACGCATGAAGTCAGAACAGTACATGATGTCAAGGCGGCAGTCACAAATCGGATTGATTTATCCAAATATTCAAGTGCATTGTCTGGATATCAACTCTGGACTGCGGGGCATCTCGCTGCAGGCGAAGGCTGGCGATCTGTTCGCTATAATGGCGACATCGCAACGTGAGGGCACGGCCTTGACCGAGACACTGGCTGGTGTTCGTGATCGCATGTCGGGCGAGATACTCATCAATGGCCAGCACATATCACAGCGCGGCCTCAAGGAGTTGTGCGGCTATGTGGCGGCGCCTGATCGCAACTCATTGGATCCGAGGATGAGCGTCCAAAGTACTCTCAGTTTTCATGCAGCTCTTTGTGGCCCAATGGATAAAAGTGATTTGAAAGAGCGGGTAAGATTTCGTAACAGTTCACCAAAGCTTTTTCTTATAACGTTTTTCTTTTAAGGTCGACATTTTAATTGAGGATCTTGGCCTTACTGCAGTTCGAACAGCCAACGTTTCCAGACTTACCCACTCCGAGAAACAACGACTCAGTGTTGCGTGTCAGTTACTGACACAATCATCTATACTGATTCTGGATCAAGCCACGACAAATATGGACATTTTTGATACGTTCTTCCTGGTCGAATACCTGCGACAATGGAGCAATGGTGGTCGCATTGTGATCATGACGCTGCAGCCGCCGACATTTGAGATACTCTCCATGTGCTCCGGTGTTTTGTTATTGTCCGGTGGAAGAACCGTGTTCTCCGGCAGTCGATCTGAACTGCCCAGGCATATGAGTTCTTTAGGTTATCCGTGTCCACCATTCAAGAATCCTGCTGATTACTATCGTGAGACATCAGATAACTCATGAATCTCTTATAGAAATTGATTGAACATTTGTTTTACAGTTGATTTGGTAACGCTTGACGATTTATCAGCAGCCGCCATGTTAGAATCATCAGCAAGAATAGATACGCTTGCCTCTGCTTGGGATCAAGTTAACTCCGAGCCGCCCATAGCAGCACCACCTGCCAGTTTGCCGAACTTCCTCTCTCGTGGTGGTTTCTTTGAACAAATGTTTGTACTCGCCAAGCGGTTTATTGTCTACAAACAACCTGGATCGTTACTGTCATGGATTACCAAACTGATTGCTGCAGCGGTGCTATCTCTACTTATTGGCTGCATATTTTGGGATGTCCCATCATCAGATCCACAGCTCAACTTAAATGATCGCCTTGGCTATCATCACGCCATTATGGCGGTGGCGTTCTGGCCAATAATGTTGCTCAACATTCGCGACATACATGAGGATCGCAAGCACGCCGAACGTGACATAGCTCTGGGTCTGTACGGAAGATTTATTTATATTTTGGTGCAAAGTCTTCTCAATCTGTTCCCGAGCCTATGCATTTGGTTGGCTTACCTGTTGCCAGCCCACAGTATGGCTGGACTGTATTCGTACACAACCAGCAGTGACACTGGAATTTATCTCTACATGGGTATGTTGTTATTTCCATCAAGAACAAGACAAGAAGTTACTTACTGTAACTTTGCCTTCTTCGCTTCACAGGTTACATGCTACTCTACTTAATGGCCATACAATCAATCGCACTTTTCACATCCCATCTTATGCCAACGAAAACATCATCTAGCGTCCTTATTGCAATCATTTCGGTGTTGATTTTCTCTGTGGGTGGATACACCGTTCATCCGGGAGATGTGCCCAATTACTGGTCGTGGGTGGGATTTTTGTCGCCACAAAAATGGCTTATGCCAGTGCTAACAGCTGATGAGTTTAGTTCGGAGACCATCGCCAATACTGCTGCACTTTTCCAGTGCCGAAACAAACAGGTGAGAACAAAAAAGTCTTTACAATTTTACAACTTTCTTTATGTGATCTCATTTCATCAGGTTCAACATCAAGAGATTATTGTTCAGCAGCCATGTCCAGTGCCGAACGGTACTCATGTACTGGCTGACTTCCGTTTATTGCCAAAGGATCATTTGTTTGATCCATTAAACTATGAGAGAGCCACCGTTCTGGGTTTGGTGGTAGCTGCAGTTGCTTTGTTTATTCTAGCATGTCTTGCATTCGTTGCGAATTGCCGACGCATGTTTAAGGCGAAACCTAGGAAATAGTAATTTTATTCAATTTTCTTTTTATTAAATGATAAGAATATTTTACTGTCGTCGTAATTAACCAAGTTTTGTTTAATATTTTAGAGATAAGACATTTTAATAAAAATAAATGAATGAATATTGTAAACTTGCCGTTTGATAATTCACCTCGGTTTTGGTTTGTGTCTCGACTAAACTCCAACACAAATCTTAAGATTTTCTTTTGGCAGCTTTAAAATTGTATAAAATTAAATAACAAAATTCATCACTATAAAATATTTATTTATTTGACTAGTTATTTCAAATTGTATTAAAATTTAGATTTTATGCAAACACAAGCACATCAATGGCCTTTTTACTTGCTTCTCGTTGCTATCAATTCGGAGATTCCATTCAAATCCATTTAGGCTGGACTCTAGAGAGCATTCTTTTGTATATAAATAGTTGATATATTAGATGTAATGTTATCCTATGCAAATGCAGCTAAAATATAAGATATTACACTTTTCGTCGAACTATTTCTATTTATAGGTTTGGAGTATTGCAGGTGATTAGATGCGAATATATTAACTTAAAAATAAATTGTAGGGAATAAATTCCATTGAAACCAGAATAGTCCTGATCTCTTGATACCTGGGATTGCAAATCTTCTTACAAAATATAATTCTAATTCTGTCACAATTCAATTCCTTAAACTCTATAGACTTGTCTGTGTGTTCAATCGCGTTTTTGGTACACATTTTACTCTTAACTACTCTGAGTTGTCACAACCAGTTACGTTCTTTGGCACACAATATCCGTCTCCATTGCTTCCCATCATCTCATCTTCATCAGCGCTAAGTGGCGTCGCCCCTCCCGCAACGTCAAATCCATCCAGAAACGAATTGTTTCCGCTGGCGCCTTTCGGCGGAATGGGTGGTGGTGTGGTAAATTGCACAGGCACTGTATCGCTACCCGGCGTCTGTGCCTGTATGTTAAGCACCTCCGGGTTCGAAAACGTCTTGTGGTGGCCGCGAGTTGTGCCATCCTCGCTGGCATTCAAATTATTCAAGTTGTTCAAGTCATTCGAGCTGGTGGATATGCCAGAGTCTCGAAACTCGTTAGGGGGAAAGCACAATCCTTGCATTCCGTTAATCATGTCACGTGGCTGAGAGTCGATTGCCTGCTGCATGTCAGCTTCGGCGTCGTCGAGAGAGATGGCAACCACTGAATATTTCTGGCTACGTCGTGGAATGTATGGAGCTTGTTCGAATTCACAGAATGTGATTGGATTGGATGCACGTTTGTCCGGTGTACAGCCTCTGGGCGGAAGTGGTGGAGCACGTACGCCACTCTCTGTCGTCGGAGTTGTTGTCATGGGAAACGCAATCGGTGGTGGTGGTGAGCAAGGTTTTTCTCGTGTTGGCTTCGGTGGTAGTTCTGGACTCTCGTTAAGACTCACATATCCAGCGGAACGAGGACGAGCTGGAACCGGAGGCGCTGATGAATTTCCATTCGTGTTGGCAATCTCTGACAAGACCAGACCATGACGACTGAGTGGATGTTGTGGTACACTACCCTCGCCAGGATGTGTGTAAATGTCGTCCTGCTCATACACACCGTGACTGTTGCCACCTAAGCTCATGGCACGTTTTTCTATAGGCAGCGGCGGCAGTGGAGTGTTGACAATGCTTTCGGAGTTTTGACGCTTCAGTTTGCCAAGACCAGCCAAACTTTGCTTAAATTGGGAGAAACGCTCCAAGAGTCGTTTGTGCAGCGGCTGGACACCAGCTGGCGCCAATTGCCCGTGCAATTCGAGTGCCGTTTCCAGCACTTGGACTTGTCCCAAAATTAAACACTTAAGTCGCTTAACATTCGCCTGTTGTCCCTTGCCTTCGGGAGACTTTAAAAATTCGTCCGTGAAGAAAGCCTCTTGATATTTGGCAATGCCACCCATAACATTTGCGTCAATTACTCCTTGCAATCGCATTGAAAATGGATTAATATTGCGCTTTGAATCATTTCTGTATTGTGTTATTAGGTCCCACAACTCCTTGCCAACATTCTCCATTGTCTCACACGCAAACTGCACTGGAGTCAACTCTTGAACAGATCTTAAAAGAAAAAAAAAATTTAATTAAATGTTGTATTAAGACAAACAAAAGTATATTCTTACCTTGCCGTCACCTCAAACCATCGCAGAATACCCGGTAAAGGGGATGCAATATCAAGTACTGTCCGTTCAATCCAAAGACTCTTAAACTCATTTTCCTTATCAACGACTCCTTTGTAGACTGGTCGGTCATGCTGGAATCTCGTGACATCATTCACTTGATAGAAGCGCGCTATTTTCTCCGGAACAGTCACCATAGCTGTTTTAAGGTGCTGTGGATCAGCGATCGGGCGAACATTTGTAATTTGAATGTATTGACCAGGTGCCGACATCGTTGACTGATCCGGTGGGGAGTTTTTGGTCAGAATCTGGGCTTTTGGGAATTCTGTTTGTAGACGTTGAGTAAAAGCACCAATTCTTTCATATTCTAGGCCGCGATAAACAAACTGCTTGTTCTGCAAAACAAAAATAAATTGGTTATGTTACATCTAAGTCTTTGCCAAACTGAAATTACTTACCCTAACGAACAGAGGCAAACCCATTCCGTAGAAACCAACCCGAAAATATTCAGGCTCTGGGCGAATTTGTGTTAAAATATTCTGGAAGAATTTAGCCTCCATCGTAAGAATGTCACTTAATCGATTATAGTCGAAATGTCTTGTTTCGTAAAGATCAGCCAACTCCTTGCACAGTGGTATGCCCTTTTCCCAACACTTGCCTTTGTCGAAATACTTAAGAATCTGCAAAAATAAATGATTAAATAAATAAATCGCATGAAAATTCCACCTCAGTCTTACCTCATAGTAAAGTTTCTCTTTTACATGCCACTCAGTGTAACCAGTTACATCATTTGGTGCAAAAGTAAGATTGTCCTTGTTCCAGCTCAGCATGTCAGCGTATAATTTTAACGTAAAACCAGCTTCTGTGTAGTTTTCAGCTTGCAAGTGCAAATCATGAAGTTTGTAAATGTATCTGAAGAAAGAAACTATGTAAATACAAATCTTAGTTATTATATCCAAATGACTTACCTTAAATACATTTCCTTGCGATTGATTTCATTCTTGTAGAAGTTAAGAAGATTAACTGTGCAAGACATTCTTTTATCACGATTCTCATCACCTTGCATAACGCTGCGATAATCGAGCAATCGCTCCAGCAGTCGGGTGACGGATGTGATAAAAGCCGCGCCTGTCTCACGCCAAACAGGATCTTCCGATTGGACCCGTTCTAATAATCTAAGAATTCAATATTCATTTCATTAGATAATTATTCTTATATTAGTTTTGTCAATTGATGAGGAAACATTTTTGCAGAAGAAATGAATGGGTGATAAGAAAGATGCCACTTACACTAAGCTAAGGTGCTCCCTATTTTTTTGCAAGACATAAAATGTTTTGAAAGTATGACAGGTGAAGAAAAACTATGAGTTTGGTGTTTAAAAAGCATTTGTTTTCTACTTACATTGTACTGAATAGCTCCCGATATTCATCGTCGCCCTTATTCTCGCTAATCAAAAGATCCAGTTTGTCAATTAGTTCACTTTCCACAAGCCGAAATGAACCGCGTGATGCCTTCAAACAAACATCAAAAGATTAAGTAAGCGTTAAGAAAGTAAAAGTGTTGATTAACAGTTACCTGCTCACACTGCATCATATCATAGAAGACGGTAAGTGTGGCTTTTCGCAAAGCCGGTTCTGGAACAAGCGTCACCTCGAGGAATGGTCCTACCATCGATGGAATAAAGTGCAGCTTATGCTCTCCCAATTGGGACCACATGCTTAAAATTTGGAAACCCATCAGAACGCGCATGTCACCGTGCGAGTGCAATATTTTGCGGCGTTTGGCTTCGTGATACTGCTCCAGCTGAAGACAAGGCTGTGTCAGAAAAGCAACAGCCAAACTAAAGTACGACCACCATAGTTGCGAATCAAATGTGTTAGCGCCTCCAAACCGATAGACTAATGGTTTGGCGAATTCTTCCAGAGACTTGCGAATCACATCATTTGCAGCCAACTTCATAACCAGCCAATCAGTTGGAAAGACATGCCAATCTTGTGCCAACAACTCCTTGAAGACAAGCAAACTTCGTAGCAGGAAGTCCTTCAACTCTTTAGTGTCCCCATTAGAAGACAGCTCATCCCAGAAATGTTTATAGTGGACTTCTTCTAATTCTTGAAGTAGTCCAAGAAGTACAGCCACCAAAGGTGATAGAACATCTGAAGATCCCTCCATTATAATCATAATGGTTTGCATTAATATGTCAAGGATATTTCGAGCCAGTAAGTCCATATCTTGCTGCAAAGAATTCAACGGCTTGTCCTGATTTTTCTCCTTGGTAGCGTGAAGATGAGCTATGATCTCTCCCAAGATGTCAGCACAAAGCTTCAATTCATCTCGTCGTCCCAAATGAATGCTCAGATGAGTGCAGGCCACTGTCAAAATAATGGAACGCGATTCATCATCGTGAAACAGTTTTCCAGACACTAAATCCTTGACGGCCTGCAACTTCGCCTGAACGAGACGTGGTGTAGCTGTTTTCGGTATGGCTTCCAGCATTTTCTTAGCAATTGCACCCAATTCGTTCGCCGGCAAAGTGCCTTGTAATTGTTCGAGCACCACACCAACTGAATTTAATAAAGCCTCCTGGGTCGGCACAATTACTTCGTATGTTGGCACGGCCAGCATTCCATTGAGAGCATTAAAGAGCATGTACAAATCGCGCCTAAACGAATCTTCATACTGGCCACCAGTTGCTCTTGCAAACAGCTTTCGCGATTGAATAATAAGCTTGAAAATATACTCCAGTGAATTGAAGCACTTCTGTATCGCCTCAGGTCGTTCCGTTGTTGTCATCCACTCAGCTAGGTGTTGCACAGATGTGATGAGTCCTTTGTAAACAAGCGCAGCCGCAAAATGGTTCTCAATGTAGGCATCTATGACTGGCTTGAAGTGCTGAAACTTGTTGCTCTGCAGAAGACTGAAAATGCTCACAAGCACATGGAATACGAGTCCTGAGTTCTCGGTGCTGTTGCCCTCGTCGTTAGAAAACATCGCAAACAATGCGTCTAACACGTCCTGCAAAAATTTAACGAGCTCCTCGTCCTTAAGTCGCAGCACTCCTGTCAATGACTCTTGGATACGTTCAGGATGTGCGCGCCACTGCAGCAGCGACAGCAAATCTTTGTTCTGTGTCAATTTGGTGGAGCACAAGAGCGACTTTACGTAGAAAGTCTCTTTGGAACTTCGGTGGAATATACTACCGGCGTCAGCTTTGGCCTGTTCATCCTTTGCCATGCATGGTAACTTCAGGTAATTGGAGGCAATCAATTTTGCAGGATCTTCACACTTGTACACAAACAGCTCGTGACTTCCATCTCCCAGAGTTGCGCCGTTCGGCTCCATAAGGCGTGCAAAACTAAATCCAAACATTTTCGGCTCAGACTTGTCTCGGGTGCTGCAATGTTTGAACTCGAATCTTACGTGAGCCGTTGAAAATTTATCAATTGGCACACTAAGACGCAACGTCTCATTCCACCAGGGTGAATTTTGATGGTAGAGTATCATGGAGCGATAATAGTTATTTGTCTCCATTCCTGATGCACCCCATAGACAATCGGACAATATAGTCCCACTAGCATCCACCACCAGTACGGTAACCTCAATATTTTTGGCGGTACTTTTACCGCCACGTTCAAACTCTCCCTTTTCCAGAGTAAAGAAAAGATCATTTCGCACATCACCTGGCATGATGACATCAGGAAATCCCATTTTTCGTGTAATTGTCGTACCCTGGAACAGCATTGGCTGCTCTTGTCGGGCCTGTCCCAATCCACCGTGCAAGAGTTTCAAAGAAACAACAAGGCCAAAGTTATTTTGGCCGCTTCCATTGATTGGGGAGAATTTCCCACTGGCCTTCTTTATTATCAGCTCATGCAGCTGATGGAAGTCTTTTTCATCGCATTGTAGAAGCTAAAATGTTGATAAGGCAAAGATTGAATGCATTCCAAAAAATGGCAAAGAGTTGCAAAAAATACCTTAAAACTGCATTCCTTCTCTTCAGGCTCAATACTGCTATCAAATTGTGCAATATCAGCCAGCGGAAGAACACCCACACCAAACGGTCGTCTATAGAACTGAGTTCGGTCAGCCTTGTCACTCTTCTTAATTGAGTCAGCGAGTAAGATTTTACCTACTCGCATCACAATCGCCACCAGGTACAAATCAGCCGACAACTCAGCTGCACCTAAAAAATTCATCAGTTTAATTAAGATTTAATTAAATTAAACAACTGTCATTAGCTTTACCCAAATCAGTAAAAACGGTGCAATTGCTGTGCAACTTTTCCACATAATTGGAAAACCCCTCCTTCGAGATTTTCACCAGAAATCGCTCGGACAATGCCCGCATTCGGCTGATGTGGCCATCGTACAGGTAGAAATACACCTCAGCGTCGTCACCGATTCGGTGACCGAAGTCACGCATGCAAAAGTACAGGTGATGCGTGAGAATCTTTTTGGCCGTCTTGCGTCGCAGTGTGCCGCGACTCTGCAATTAAGCGCAACATGGAATTTAAGAAAAAGCTCTCCCGACATATTTATGTAAATCGACGTCGCCTTTGTGCGGCGCAAACTTACCGATGAAGCTTTGGCATTTTCGGCACTGTTCACGTGAACTTGATGCAAGGACACGATGCCGCACTTATGTGGATCAACAGCCAGTGGGCCATTGCGCGGGACGAGGTCTAGGCCAAGTTTTCTGCAATTTCAAAGAAACATTATCTATAAATTATATGGAAAAAAACTTCCTCATTTTGGTATGATTCATATATTTGTCTATCAAATTCGGATATCAGATGTCCGAAATTACTGTCCTTATCGCATCAACGACTCAGCCCAAGCCAAGAATTACCTTAGCTACGAAACTGTGTACACGAAAAGAAAAAGTATCCACTATCGAACACCAGAAAGGTGTTTGTTTTCCACAGAACTTTATATAAATATAAACGTCTCAGCCGTGTACATGCTTATGTATTCGAGAAGCATTTAATCTCATACTATTTACTTATCGTCATTTCTTTATTTTACCTGGCTCATAATGCCGTAAAGGTGAAGAAAAAAATTCCTATACACACATTGACGGCATTTACCTGAAAAACGTTTCTTAAATCAATGCATTTCTTTGCAAAGTCATGCCCATCTATGCGGAGTTGAAAACTTGTTTTATGGTCGCGATCGCCACATGTAGCGCTGTCTCATTTGCTCGACGTGATCGCGAGCCTTGCGGCATTTAAACGTACTTATGCTAAGATCTTTCCACTTCGTGTCTGTATAATATTTTTCTTAGTTTCGCGTCTTAGCTGCTCAGCGGCCAGCTACTTCCAGTCGCGCCACTGGAAGGCACAGGCGGCGAAGAGGGAATAATCTGTATGTAAAGTGGCGAATGGCGATCGTGACTTGGGGTCTCTCGGCCGAGGAACTCCAGTAGCTGAATACCTTTAAGAGTTTTGTTGAATTGAGATTTAAACGACTTCTTTCTTGACCAATTTTCGAATTGAGTTTGTACGAGACTGAATGGTAGGTAGCTGCGCGCGCGGCTACCGCTTTCACGCAATCAGCGAAATTATTCATTTGACGAAAGGTGGCAGAACGATACGAATAAACGAATGAAACGGTTCAGTTTCGTTGATTCTGGTCGTCATTGGCGGCGGCTGGTTATTCTTGGGCTTGGGCTCGCCAAACAGGTATAATTAGAAGGTTCAATGAATTAGAGATAATATTGGGAGGGCTGAGGGGGCGGGTGGCAACCCTACAACATTTTTTTGCGCTTTTACATTCGCGTTATTTATTTATTGTGGCGTATGTTGTTTTTTTTTTTTTGTTTTACTGTTTTCTTCGTTTTGGTCTTTACTGCTTCACGATCCACACCTTATCGATGTGGCGAGACGTTTGGTGGTTGGCATTGAGACGACTGAACGAATCTGGGGCGTATGCAATGAGCATGCGCGTCAAAATGAGTGCGA
>JANSTS010013290.1:14263-29057 GCA_026546915.1 Sylvicola fuscatus
AGCGAAAGGAATTCTATTTCACAATAGACAACTAAAGATGCAAGTACTGACGATAAACTCTGCAAGAATTACCATCAACTTAGTGGACAAGAAAAATATCGTTAACAGGTTTCACGTTATATTCGCGGTTTTCGTGTAATTAATGTAATTATATGTGTGTATTTATTCAATAAAGCCTCCCCACAAGAATTGTCTACAAGAAATGCATTAGCTTAACGTTAAGCTGTCGTTGCTGCTTACAAACGGCGCTTAAGCATATTACCTGTACCAGCCGTCGCCGTCTCAACGTAATAAAAGGCATATAATAACATAAGAAACGGGTTCCGATCTTAAGATCGATCTCTCTCTCTATATCGTCGAGTCGCGCACTGATGTCTCTTTTACTAAACATACGATCGCCGATCGCTATATAATGTCTTGTGAGGCCGTTCAAACCGCGTGTACACATTTTTCCACCTGCCGCTCAAGCATCTTGCGCTCAGCCTCGACTATTGCTTATTTATTTTTGCAATTATATTGGGCAATTGCGATTTTTTGTTTTTTGTTGCTGTTGCTCTCCGCGTTTTCACCGTCTTTGTACGTCGCTCATACGCGTATATATTTGCAAAGACGTTGGCGCAGCTTTTTGCATGCTACATGCTGCGCGCGCCCGCCTTAAATTTATTTATTTGCATAGTAAGACGCACTGTATTTTATTGGATAGTCCGCTGTCTTGAAGGAATTTCAATGTTGATGCGATGCCATCCGTGTAGCGGTGACAGGCAACGAGCAACTGCATTTTAATTTTGTCATTTCGCAATGTCGCGAAATGGTGCGTCTTGGCATGAAATGCACGTCATTGCGTACGCGAAGACGCCGGAAAGTAATAAATTGCTGATCGGCATGTACTTGTTGTCCACCAACGTAAAGAGACGAACATTTTCGATAAGATAAACAATATACTAATTATTATCCGCGATGTTTTGTACATGCATGCAGAATTGTGAAATGTAGCGTAGATAAGCGTACATAGGAAGAGCTGTGAAATTGGAATTTCGCGATAACAGCGGCGCATCGTCTAATTGGGCGGGCGTGTGACGATTGCCGATATTGTGCGGTCGCGGTTCCGCATAATTAAACCTTTCACATTCATCGTCAACGACGTCGATAACGCTTGGTGCTACCGATTGAGCGTCTCAAGTTTCGTTAAAGACTCGCAATTAATTGTCAACAATATATCTGTCGCAAGACGTTAATGCAGACAGACATTGCGTTTCCAGTGCAGTGCATTTATTCTCAAACTCAATAACGAGTTCCATATGCGTGTGTGCTTGACATTTTGATCGCGACTCGCGCAACTGTCAAAATTTTTTTTTTTAATTTATACCGAAAAGAGAACGATAACTTGATCCACATTAAAAAAGCATGACTGCCCTGTTTATGCGGTCAAATAAACAGACGGTGCGGGATGCCAAAAAAAAAAAAAAAACTTGACTTTGGATATAAGCCCCAACAAATATATTGTACAAAGACTTTTCGAGATCTTAAAACAAACAGCGAAGACAAAGCGTGGAGCTGCAAGAAGTATGTTATAACGCCAAAGACAAGATATGATTTGAAGGAGATGCTCTGAAAATATGTGCTCAACATTTTTCATAATATTTGCTCTTTTGCGTTATAGATATTCTTTCTCTCTCTCCTCGCTCGTCTTTTTAGTTCACTGTGCGACTTGAGACAAGAAACGAAGAATTTTAAATTGTCTGTTTGTATAATATTTTCATCATTTTTTATTTTTATTTACTGGAACATCTTTTGGGCTGTTCATGGCGTTTGTAAATATTTATAGTTGAAGTGGAAGGCACACAGGCGACTCTTATTGTACAGGCGCTCTTACAACATCTTGTGAAAACACACGAAGATTGGAAGCATTTACTATTTAATTATCATAAACTACACGCATGACGCTGTCGCTCTATCAAAATTCACTATAAATGAGGCCTAGTTACTGTTACAGAGGTCATTAATACGCAAACTACATATGTGGCCGCCTTAATAGAGGGTATCCGAGTATGTGGAGAAACGCTCAATGCCACAGACAATAATTCCATTTATATGCTGTCGTATGTTTACCAGTCTGCATGCAGTTAATCTGCTTACGATAAATGGTATTCTGGCGGCGGATACCACACCGTTCGACGGACGGCGACATGATACTGTAGCCGCATTATGTCGCTGGCTAGGCTATTCTTTTGTCTGATTTTACATAATACATGTTATTATTCATTTTCGCCTTATGCTCACGATGCACTTGTGAAATGCTTTAGTTCGCTCATTTCGCTGGCCGCAACGGAGTCCGCAAAAACATTGACAAAACGAATGCGAGGATGATGTATCGCATCTACGTCTCATTCAGAAAACAACCGCGGGGGCAACTTTGGAAGCATTAAAGATGCTAAAAAACGAGACAAAAAAGAAATGAACTCAGAAAAGTAATTCAGACGAAAGACCGAGATGAAATGTAAGAAATATGTATAAAACAAATACCGTCAACATGTTCCTCATCGTCTTATCTTCGTTGCGGATCGCGCGCGCAGCCCTAATTAACAAAATGGGGGGGAAACGAAAGCGAAACAAACGAAAACAAGAAGAAGAAGAAGAAGATGAAGAAAAAAACAGGAGAAAATTGACGTTGAAGAGGAATGAATGCAGTTATCCTGGCCTTACGACTCGCCAAGATAGCGAATTGAACAATCTTACATTAGCTTTATGTACCAGTGCAGTAACATGTTTCTCTGCGATGCAGTTTCCTCTATATGCATCTTATCGTCTCCACTGCATAAAAGAAATGCACACATTACGTATACACGAACTTGTTGTATCGGCCTTAAGAAGCTGCAGAAGATATTTAACTTTGTGAGGATATACGTCGAAGATGTAGCTGTCGTAAATTGTGGATCGCGCGATGTTCGGCGCGTCCTTTCCCCCCATCTGAGATGCCAGTTCAAATTGGACAACATTATATTGCGTTTGTTGTCTCTTTAAGACTGAAGAATGTTCAGAGTCGTCGAGGAGCCAACTTCTGGGAATATATGCAGAGCGTTCCTTCGCTACTCACGACAACGACAGCGCGCTTTTTGATTAATTTATATGTTTCTAAATAATCGCCTCCCTCCCTCGTAAAGCTTGTAGGCAAAATAAAAGCACAATCAATTAAAATACAAGAATTCGTGTATGTTTTATTCATTTGCATACATTCGTCTTGCGAGACATTATAAGGATGGAGACGAGACTCACGCATATATTTAAGACAGAGCAACAGGAAAAGTAGAGGCAACAGATTAAAATCAGAGATCGGAGAGACACAAGTACCATTTAATTACCCAGCGGGCGACATCTTCGAGAAGATGACTTCGTTTATGAATTGCCTCGTTGTTTGGGATCTTAAAAGCTTTATTCAGGTGATTTAAAGACTTGAAGACTTGAGTTATTTCACATGACAGCAGACGAATAACATACTATGAAATCACTTCGATGCATGATCGTTACATAAAGTTCAGTACAATTATGGCGATTGTAACCATAATTTCGAACTGTGGTAAGTAATTCTTTGCACGCACAAATATTCTCGCTTTCGTCAGCAGATCTTGACCTAGAAACAACCTGATCTGTGATCGTAGGAATTTATCGCCTTAAACAGTGGAACGTGTATAAGGCGGCGTTTAAATTGCATTACTGCATTTTAGGTTGTGTTTAAGGCAAGACCAGTGTCTAGACAGCCAAATAGATTCACCGTGGAGACTTTCGTTTCAAGAATTCGCAATTAAGTGATTAAGATGGCAATCGGAAACGGCGTAAGGTTAAGGAATTTTAATTTTCGCACAAGGAATTTTAACAAGAGGCAAGGCAAGCTATTTCGGAGTGGTAAAACATTTTTATTGGAAAGACCTTAAAAATACGCAACTTCAAAGTTGAACGATCTGCGGTTAAACGGTTGTCGTACACCAAAAGACGAACGAGACACTAAAGAAGACAATCTTTGCACATTTTCACCAATTCATCATTGTAGCATCTTAAAGACATTTTATCATTTGTTCTCTCTAATGAAGTGTGCAAATTGAGCAACTGCACTGTCGCTCAAAACTAATTGAATTATAGGTTAAATAATTCTGTTGTGTCGGCGAATTTCTATTGTCTTTCGTCGTCTTTATCGCGACGGATGTTTTTGCGTAACGCGAGATCAATTGTGTGACAACTTAAGTGAATGCGCGCACACAAAATGCCTCTCACTTTGTGGCAGGAATGTCGACAAAAGTCAATAGAAATGTATACAACTGAAGCCATCTTTGTGTCTTTAGTCTTCATGCAAATGCACTTCATAAGTCGGCCGCTTCTGGAATACGCGCGCGAAAAAAAAATTCAAATCAGCAACAGCTTACAAATGCACTGATGAGGAGGATTGGAGCGAGTCTGAGACCGGCTACCGTCCACATAAAACCCACCAAATCTGAATGACATCAGACATTTGCCGTATAGATATAAATATGTGATAAAATACAAAAGTCGGAGTGAATTGAGCGCAGGGGCAATTAATTAAAATAATTCTGGCGCCAGTTGCGGGTTTCGCGTATGTACAACTATCTATCGATGCTGTATAATATGAGACATGCGTTTCCCACATGTGACATTGTTTTCACAGGCCGCGAATATTCTCAATAAATTAAAAATAAAGGAATTTTTGCTGTTTTTTTTTTTCATTCTGTTTTGCGTTTATCATTTTATTCGCAAATTGCTCGACTTGTAAATGTTTACCACACATTTAAATGTATTTCGCGATCGTTTTGTGTGCGTAAAATTTGTTTTTTCTTCGTTTTGTTTTTTTTTTTTTTTCCTTCTTAAGTTATGGGTATTTTTGGTGCCGGGTATTTAGGAGGCATCAGTTACGAGTGGCGCTTAAACGCTTTATGTGTTTTTGAAGACACGTTTTCAAATTAACTGTTTTATTGGTTTCTTAAATAATTAACGAAACACTTTGACCTTGATCTAGTTGAAATGTTAAGCGAATTGCTTATCACAAAATCCAAGAAAATATGTTGATGCTAAGATGTTAATCTAAGCAAGTCAATTTAGAAGCTTATTTAATCTACCTGAAACTTTAACCGGTAATGACTATCTTGACAAAATTGTACCGTTACTAAATGTATAAGATTCCCGCCAGACATTTTCTAGAAAAACCTCAACGACGTTGATTGCATTCAACTGTTTCAAGGTGTCTATTCAATTGTCTTCGTCGACAAAGTCACCTTTCTCATCATCATTAAAACTGCATTTTCGCCAGCCTTTGTCTTCACCAACTAAACATTTTCTGTTCACCGACAGCAAGACGTCTGAAAATCCCATATGAGAATCTCTTTTGTTGCGACGATAAGGGAGCGTCGGCATTTGCACAATTGCCGTGTTTGTTTTGCACATAAAGTTGTGTCTTAAAATTTTCCAGAGATCTCATATCTTGAAATCAGGTTTCTAAGGTATATGCCACACACATGCAATGGAAGCGTATGTGCATGACGTCTCGAGCTGCATATTGGCTCCAATACAATAATGTGTACAGTTAGACAGTTAAACCACATAGCGCGACTGTGCGGCAATGCATGTGGTGATCCACGGCTGCATCGTGCATGCGCCCGTTGCAGTTTTCATGAATTCTTAAATGCCTCCTGTTTCATCGTGCATTTGAGAACTCGGTACAGATATTGAGAGGAACGTCTTTAAGATGGAAACGGGCATTTATTGCTGCGTGGCCTCTCGATATGCAAACATCGAACTCGGCTGAGTGTTTATTTTTAGACACAATAACACCGTGTATGGTCTATTTATACGTCCGATTTCTTTGTTTAATAATAGAACGGGGGAAATAAGATGCCGAAAATGATGTTTCTATGTTCGAAAGCGCTAAATGATAATCGAAAAACAGTGTTTTCGCAGCCGATTGATTACATACTGCACAACTAAACAAGGGAGGTCGTTTAGCGATGCATCATGCAACTGACATACTAACGTGATTAAGCGATAAACAAACGATTAAAATTTGCATCAATATCAAGTTTATTTAAATTAATGCTGAAATAGCAACACCGCGAATTGTTTGTTTGTTCAATTAACGTTTCGAGAAGGCGCCACTATATTGCGCAATCCACACACGCAACGTTAAGCTGCAGCGCCACCTTATTTACATAAAAATTTGGAGAATTTGCGTTTTTTTTTTGTTTTCATAATTAAATTAAGGAAATATGTGCACTTTATTACACATATTTACCATTTAAAGTCGATACAAAGAAACAAGGATTACAGTAAAATTAAGTGAAGCGCATTGACCAGCTTATATGCAGCGATATGCAGCCGGCGACGTTCCGGCCGGAGCCCCCCCAAAAAGTCAGGCCTTTGCGCATTTGTCTGCTGTCTGGCACAGCATGTGTGTGTGTGTGTGTGTGTGTGTGTTTTGTCATGCATTAAATTTCGGCGCCATGTCTATTGACTGGCGGCACGAAGGGAAGAGCAAAGTGGCATACGTGTAAAACGAACGAAACAGGTGAAAACATAGACGCAATGTATCGACGTACAAATAGAACACAAATAAAATAAAGTCTGGACAATGGACATCCGGACACATGATCTGTAAGGCGCGATGGCGATCACTAAAGCATGTCCGACTCATTACCCTGAGACCCCACGTTTATTATGTGGCGATTAGCGTATGTAGCAACTGCGCATGCGAGATACACTCAACTATGGCCGGCCGCACTTTGCAGTTGGCAATAGAAGCGCGAGCGCGCGCGCGCGAGTGCAAGGGCAAACTACTAACTGACAAACCGGGAGTGGCAATTCTCGTACTTAATTAATGCCTATATGATCTTAATGGATGTGACATAAAGCGCCACATATAAATTAATGCGTGAGACGACGTACTGGCCGACTCCATTATATTGTGTCAATAATTAAAGGCATCTGTGTGTGGCGGACTTGAATTAAATGCATCTAAAGTACAATTTTGTTGTTGTTTATAGTGGCCATATAGTCTAAAAATAGCGCAGCGTCGACATATGAGCGTGCGCGATATTGATCGCTGAAATCCGTCAAGAGTGTCCGCGGCAATATAAGATATTTTAACGACCCAATGGCAGGTGGTGTCGACACTGGCGCCTTCTAATTGACAAGATGTCTCCACTACATACAGATATATCGACGACGGCGGCGATATGCATGAATTTTAATAAACAAATTGCACATTTTATTGGCAGCCGGCCATCTCAAGACAACCCTTTCCTGTCGCTAATCGGCCGCGGCCAAAAAACCCATCAACAGTGCGACTACCGTTACACACGGATAAAATTCAATTGATCTTGGATCTTTTGTGTGAAAGCCGCTGCAAACAAAACAAAAAAAGGCGCAACTTGAACGTGTCGTCTTTTTGCAGCACGTCTTAAGAATAGAGCGAACGAAGAAATTGTCATCATAATTTTTATGAGTAAGCAACTAAGTGGTGGCGCGATGCAATGAATTAAAACAAAGGCCATATAAATGAGATAATAAACAATAAATTGGTGGCAAGTTGGCGCCAGGTCCCAATACCGACTCTTGGGCAGTTGCGTTTCATTTCAACTTTTGGGAAGAAATTCACTTTTCTCAGACACACGCAAATGCAAAACATCGATATAATTGATTATTGTCGTCTTGTATCAATAATACACGTCGGGACACAAAATTATTTATGGCTAGTTAGCCAGCGACAAGACATGAATATCATATCGATATGTGGACGGGGCAGTGGCTGCTCTAAAAATTGTCGCTACTTTTACAGCATTTTAATTTGCTTGATATGTAAGACATAAGGCGACAAAGGCGTCGCTGTGCCAGCCCAAGTCGTTGTGAAAATTTGTACGCCATAAAGTTGGCAGTTGCACGAGCCATTTTTCCTTGTTCATTGTTCTTCTGATCGCCACTATATGTTATTATTAAAATAGTTAGCTTCTATAAAGCACGCAAGCACGGCCATTGTCTTTGCACTGTTTAGAGACTTTACAGAAGCCAATTGGCGTGTTCTAGTGTCACAAACGGCAGATAGGTCGCCACATAATCAGAATCAGTCGCGCGTGCATATGAGCTAACTGAAAAGATAAATTAGCGGCGAAGAATTGGGCGCCAGTCGCATCGGGCGACGCCGACGCCGCGACCATGACGACGTCGTCGGGTGTGTGTTGTTCTCTACTTTGTATTTTAATACTTATACGATGAGCATTTTTTATGTTTTTTTTTTTTCTGTATTTTATGCTCCGTTTGGCGGCTGTCGGAGTAGTTACAGCGTGAGTCGTCCCCTCATTTCTTTTTTTCTATTTGTGTACACATGGGCAACATACAAACACAATGCGCGACTTGGTATGACTCAATGGAGCCACATAAGCGCATTTAGAATATATAACATGTAAATTGAAGTGGCGTTCTCTCTAGGTGAAAACATATGCCGACCAGCCGAACGCGGACGCGACCGACCTGAGCCAAGAGCAATTAATAAATCAATATCTAGAAGAGGTTTTTTCCACTAATTTTTATGGAAAAGAAAACTGATTGATCTTGAAAAATTGAGGCCTCAATTGAGGAAACAATTATTTCGAAACATAAAGTTCAAAAAATTCGATACAAATATCTTTAAGAAATCGGTAAGGAAACGGAACCCAAATTATATTAATATTGTAATCAAATTTCAGGATCTAATTACAATCCATCTTAAGTAGTAAACAAATCGTTAAAGGGGCATGGGAATAAGAACTTTAGGCGTCAGAATGGCGAGCACAAAAAGAAATACAGGCAGTAACCCATATGATCCCTTTGTTTCCTGCGAAGAATGCCAACTTTCTTGAGAAATTCAAAGGGTCTTGAAGAGAAAATAGTTGCAAAATAAGGGGACGAACAAAAATCCTAAAACAGATAATTATCTGAACTCACCAGGCGCCATCATAGAGTCTGCATCCGTCGACGACGATGCATCCAGGCCAGCGTTGTTGTTGTGGCTCGTCTTGAAAATCTTGTTAATCAGCAGCAGCGAGTTCGATGGTATCTCGACGCTGCCGGAAGCGCTCTGTAAACTTCCGGTGCATCCACCGAATACCCACAGAACGCATCCAAATCCAAGCAGAGTAATGGCACTCATTTTGCTAACGAAACTCAGTCAATTATTTGATTATACACCGAAAATGATTTTCAAGACAGCGCAATCTTCGCTTCTTCGCTTCTTTTCTATGAAAAAATTTATTTTTTAATTACAATCGCGCCTTCTTGTTGTTGACCGCGAACACTTTTTGTTATCACTTATTATCAGAAGCCGGCATGATTACCAAGGAACTGAAAATCGATGTTTATGTGCTTAATTGGCTTAGATTTTCTATTTCACACAGTGATTTGATTTATTCCTTCTTTTCTCTGTTTAAATTAGTTTTTTTTTTCTTCTTCTTCTCTCGTATTCGTGTGTATGTTTGTTTTCTGCTTCTTTTTCTTATATTTGACACAAATCACTTTATGATTTGGCACTTTTATCTGACACTGAGTGTTATCGCGCTAATCCCATTCAAACCACTGATAATTCCGTTGGACGCGAACTTTTCGCTTTTATGTCAAATATAGTTTGGATGTTCTATTTACTTTTTTTTTGTGTGTTAAAATATTGTATTTCATACAAACTTTGTCACAACTTTCACAATTTTTGCGATTTATGTGGCCGGTTAAAAATAATTGTAGTTTTTACTCAAAAGAGCTGTTTAGAACGAATTGCAAATTAAGGAAAATTGAAATGGAAATGATTCAAAAATAAATTGAAAACACCGAGGAGCGCACGTCCTACGCCATCACCGCTCTAAACTAAACTAATTACTGAAATTTGACTGAAGCCTGCATCGAATGGACGACTTCATGAAAACTGCTGTAAGAATACGACAGCGCCGCCGGCTTTTTCATACAAACGTACAATTTCTATGGCCGTCTCAGCTGGCTAAGTTTGTGTTGTAGAAGCTGTTGCGGTTGCCGCTGATCCCATCCCCTATTCCCTGCCGTTCCTGCCATAGAACTGGTGCACACATGGAATATCATGCATGTGTTTGATTAAGATGCGAATGTGTGCGGGTTTTCAAAGGTGAACGAAGTTTTTGTGAGAATCGTTGTAGAAAGTTTTGTAACCATTTTAATTTTGGACTCATCATATTTAAGATACTTTTGTTTATGTTTGTTGTGCATAAAAATAGTATTTAACTAAAGAATAAAAATCAACAATCTTAAACTTTCGTTGAAATCGTAACGACAAATGATGATTCAGTTTTAAATTATCATCTTTAGAAAACGTTTAAAAATCTTTAATATCTAGAGCATAATTACGTTCAAATAATTTTTTAAAGTATTTTGTTGCTAATTGCATTTACATATATCTGTGTTAAAATACGAAAAAAATGTCCCAAATAAGTTTAAGCCGAAACCTGAACAAAATTTGAGGTAATTACTAACAAAAACCAAACAACAATTGTATCAAACAGAAAAAGTTAATCTCCAAAAATAGCGGCAGATGTTTAAGGTAACCCTCCCGACAGTGACTCACACGTCTCTTACTCACTCAGTAAAGAAGAAAATGAGCTGTACCTGTATGGGAAGTCTGCTGTTTGTATTTCTTAATTCTCGTTTGTATTTCCCATCTTATCTTATTGAAAACTGCCTTTTTGAAAGTGTTTCACATGTGCGTACACAAGTTAACCGTAAACATGCACAAATCCCAATGCAGTTTCCACACAAACACATGCCCACTCCCTGCCACTCCACCGTTTCAAATATGCATTGCTTCCACTTTGTTCGGACCCGAATCGCTCTGGAGCGCCATGCCAGCAGCCCATAGCCGTTAGCCCGTGCACATTTCATTTACACAATCGTTTTCGTCGCGTTTCCTTCTTCTTTTGTACAGACGGTGACGGTTTCGACTTTCGAGTGCAGTGGCGCCTGAGGTAGGAATGAGTAAGGCATATGGCGTCTCGCCACACTCAAACAAGAT
This sequence comes from Sylvicola fuscatus, assembly GCA_026546915.1. Classification (NCBI taxonomy): domain Eukaryota; kingdom Metazoa; phylum Arthropoda; class Insecta; order Diptera; family Anisopodidae; genus Sylvicola; species Sylvicola fuscatus. The sequence continues at coordinate 25,320 of JANSTS010013290.1, forward strand.
AAAGCAGAACGAAGCACGTTTTTCAACATAATCCGCAATGCATTTGCACAGCCATGCGAGTTGACACAGGCTCATGCCGTGCATATGCTCACTGCACTGTGCCAACATTTGGTGTTCGTGTATCTTAATATGAAATAATGATATCTCGTCTGGCTGAAGACGTATAATCAAACGATTTACAACAACAAAAACATGTGTATCCTTGAATCAATAAAATTGCGCTCTTATGTAACCCATGACATTTATTGCAGCAATTAAATGTACGTAAAAACGTTGAAAATTCGAGGTTGGTCTGACTAATTTGATGATGACGCGCTTGTCTTAAGACATTTTCAAAGTGATTTAAGATCAAACAGTGAGTGACAAACCATAGTTGAGACAACGCAATTTTTTAATCCCTATAGTACTTGGAATTAGATCCAAGTACTTTAAACGATGTCAAATGTTTTATTTCTTTTTAAGTGTCCAACTGCTCTGCATAATCTCAAAGAAATGTGTTTGAAAACTCGCTATTCCATAAAATACAACTGAAGTGCCGAACCTTTGACACTGCACAGAAGCTGGCTGGTGCTTCACAATTTCCATTCAAAAATGCATATAACTTAAAGATCACTTGAAATCTTTCAGTTCCCTGGCAATATTCTCTTTATCTTTAAGTCGGTATCTCTTATAGGCAGCTATTTATCATCGTATTATTAAATGGTATCTGCAAGCTGCAGTGGCAGGCGAGTGATTTTTTTTCATTGCATCCAACTGCTCCGACCGAAACCAAATATGCAGCCATTTAAAGCAGACTCGGTAATATGACTTCCTAATGATGTATGTACATATATACAGGTAAACCTATATGGCCGACGATGCTCAACGAATGCCACCGCTGCGACAGGTTGTTGTCTGGACGTATTCGTTTACATTTAAGCCATTTTGAGATCGCCGGTCTGGCCAGCAGAAAAGATAATTGCTGTGGAAGCTTGCGTGCCATCATAGAATAGAATTGTAGGTAGACACGAGTTCAATGGGGAGGAAGTTCTGCACCGCCACCAACGTCGTTCAGATGGACATGATGGCGCTCCAGCAATTACCGGCTGAATGTCGCTGGTATTTTCTTTGTTTTTTTTCCTTAGTTGTGATTTCCTGCCGCTCATTCTGTTTGTTGATGTCTGAAACTCGATCAGTCTGGCCATTAGTTTGTTTTCTGTTGTTTGAAGTTGCATTGAGCATGTTTGCTCACGCTATAAAGTTCGGCCGGATCCGTGGAAGCACTTTACTTCAAACGATGGGAATTCATTTCTTAACAATTTTTTTGTTATTTTCGATCAAGGGTTGGTTTCCTCAAACATTGCATTTTCATATTACCGCGAGCTAATTAATGGAGTTGATTTTTTTTTTTGGCGAATCAATGATCCCTTAGGCGAGCTCATTAATGCACCGTCTCAGTTGGGATTCTTTTATAAGGACTGAGCGCACATTTATTGTCCAATATAATTTATAATGAAAATTTTCAGTCGCTGTTCGTAGAAGCACAGCCCACCATAACCAGCCATCAACGTCCCAAAAGAAATGCCATGTAGTAAAAACAAAAAAAAAGGAAAAATTAATTCAAAAGAACATGCGCCCAAGAAACAAATAAAGTCGGCTGCATTAAATTCCCGATCAAACAATATCCATCATCGTGATCGAAAATTTCTGCCTAAAAGCATGTTGGGAATAAGACGCCTGAGGGAAGTGGCCAGCGCAGATAGTGGATAGTCGGAATGGAAACGATAAAAGCGCACAAGATAGCCGCATGATCAAATTCTTGGGAGTTATAAGCCAAGAGATATATTTTATTTTGGAAGACGCAGAAACAAGCACGCGGATATCTGAGGTGAAGCGAAGCTGGAGCGGCAGGGTAGCGTGGAACAAGAAAAATGATAAATTAATGATACATGCCGGGCCGGTAAAACAAAGGCGTTCAATATATCGAGCTGGACCGTCGTCCAAGAGCATAAAGCAAATGGAACCGATCATATTCTGTATGGTTTTATGTGAATGTTTGCTTTTAAATTTAAACCTGATTGTAATTGGGTTTCGCTTTTCGAGACTCGTTGACTCGGCGAATTGTGCGGAGGCTGATGCTTCCAGCAAGAGGGTATTCGTGAATTTGCTTCCAACAAAAAGGTAATCCGTTAAAATGAAGCATGAAAGTGGTGAGACGCGCGGGCTAACTTGTGAACATTTGCAGTTCGCGGATCTTTTATTGACTTAATGTTTTCTTCTTTCTTTCTTTTTTGGGAAAAAATTACTTAGTAAATATTGGGTGATTCACTGAGAATCCAAACAAACATTTTTGTAGGCTTGAGTAAATTACACTCTGGTGGGGGTCGGGAGACAAATTTGGAAGCATCCAATTAATTCCATTAGCAAATGGATTTAGTTTATTTTTCAATTATTAATATAATCAAGTTTCAAACATAAATCGTTGGGTAAACAGCACCGAAAGAACCACAAAACAGAACCAGCGGGAGAGTTTTTGACTCAAATTGTTTGTTTTCTTTGTTTTATTCTTAACATTTTTCTTCCGTTTCATTTCTTCTTTGAAGACCATTTACAGATGAGGATGAAAAAAGAGCTATACATGAAAATTTCCCAATGACATGATCAATTCAGTTCCCCCAGCCATTGGGGCTCGCATGCCTTCATTGCATACATAAAGTTCTTGGTCTTTAAAAAAGCATAAAACAAATGATAGAAACATACAGCAAATCAAAAACTCATCTTTATTTAATGACCGCACGTCTCCCAGACCACCTTCCCGCTCGACTGGAACACGGTTCCGCGGCCATATCACATAAAACATGGCTGGCCAAACTCCCAAACAACGCGCGTACACTAATGAGATTCCGCACCGGCCGCGCAATAATTATATCTCTGTCTTACTAGGCGATGTGTAATTAAGTCAATTACTAACGGCCTTAAAACTATGCTGGTCATCTTCGAAATATGCTGTGGAAAGGTTATACATCGAAGCTAGTCGGCATCTAGTCGAGCATAGTGCAAATAGTCCTTTTTGTGAACAATCTTCGTCATTAATTTGCCTCCATCGCCGCCGCCGCCGCTTCCCCAACGGTCGCAGATGTAATGCGCCAAAACAAAGTAAACATGGCCAAGGAGGAGGGAAATAAAAAAAAAACTTCTCGTCATCGTCGTATGGTATTTCGTTTTTGGTAATATGTGAGCATCGGCATGAGAGATTCCGACCAGCATTGGCATTTGATTTCCCAGAAACAAAGAAGAACCACCAAGCTAATTTTTATTGACTGCTTAAAATCACATCAGACGGAGCTTATAATTTGATGCACAGGCCATGGAGAGGACAGACTTAATTACACATCTCGGTATTTAGTTCGGCGTATAGTTTCCCCATATACGTATGTTGTTACATACGTTGACTTGCATTTTTGTTACACATTTTCAGTTGAATATGTATGATACATGCCGGATTTAAGGTATTCGACGTTTATTTGAGATTGATTAATCCAGTGGAATTTTATGGGGATATTCTCAAATTTCGTGGTTTGGAAATAATTAGGGGAAGATTTTAATTTATGGGTGGCTTCAGATGAAAAACTATTTCAGCTTTCGCATTTTTTGTTTTTGTTCAGATTTTTCGTCCCATATTTGTTTTGGTAAATTAACTGCGGGATAACAAATAAGTTCTAAGGATTTGCTGATTTTAAAAGATCAGGTAAACTGGGT
>JANSTS010013301.1:0-12245 GCA_026546915.1 Sylvicola fuscatus
TGAAGACTAATAATTCATCAAATGGAAAGGCACCTTCATTCAAATTAATCTGAAACAATATCCCGTTATGACCAATCTTCATATAAATGGGCGTCATTTACGAATTAGCAAAATACCTGATAGCAAATCACTATCGCAAGTAAAGTAGGCCAATGCAGCATTACTTAGAAATCTTGAGCTTTTCATTGGATTAATCAAACACATAACTCAAAATGCGTGTGCACACACGATTTAAACACATTCGTATCGACATTCAATGGTTACTCTCAGGTTCATACAGCCATTCATAATCCCCATTTATCATTACTGATCGGATTACCTATACAGTTACAAGCAAAGATGTGTACAATGCAGATGCTTCTTAGTTCTTACATCCGGCCAACATATCGCATGCACACACACACACACACACACACACACACACTCACACACAAATCGCAACCACAATCAAATGAGTTAATAATTAACGTAACATCAAAAATTCAGACAAAACGTACTGCAGGTGTGCTCCGTAATTTCTTAATTTAAGACTGTTTTCGAGCCTTTTAAGAGGATTTCCATCCTTTTGTGAAACAATTTAATGTTTTAAACAAAGCAGCAATTAAGACACAGCTCAAGTGTCAAAAAGGGTTGCTCCATTGTTTTATTCAGAAAAATTGTATCCTCTTCTAATGCTTTTAATTGCATTCGTAAATGTTTAATGAGCATGAATTGTTAAAATCGTTTCTTTCAAATTCCTCAACATGTACATTGGGGTAGAGCATAGGGATGACGGCTGGTGGGCCCATCTAAATGATTAAAATATTCAATTGTAAATTCGGTCGGCAATGAGCTTTGCAAACTAACTTTTGCGTCCTCAGACCCACAGTAACATGGCTATATGTGTGACAACTGACATGTAACTAACACTATATATAACTCCACGTATTGCCACTATAAAATTGAATACACATATATTTGTGTACATGCCCAAAGGAGTAGTTGGGATGCAAATATGGGTGGGGTGGAGGGAGTTCCATGGGCGAATCAGTCTAGAGACACTTGACATCAAAGCTATTAATTATTGAAACCGGAGTGGTTTTTGATAAGGGATGCAGGTTCGTCGCTAAACTTTGCCTTGCAAATAATCCACATATAAATAACTACAAGAAACTTTAACAACCCCTAAAAGTATGTACAACAATAAACACAAAATATAACATCCATCTATTTTAAAATGAACATGGAACCGACAGGTTTCAATCTTGATTATGTAAATACCAATCTGTTCGACGTGCAAAGAACTCTGAAAAGTGATTAAGAAATGAATCTGATTTGTTGAATATGTAAATTGAATCCATTGTTGCGTCTGCCTTCCAGCTGCTTGGCGCTTTGATGACATTGTTAACCTATCTGAGACTGATTAAGTGTGAAAGCACCAGATTAGGGTCTTAAATTGGGTTCTGCGACTCATTTGAATAAATCTATTTGTCAACTGCGAATATATATATAAATACAATACATTGTACATAATATGCGGATACATACGAGCACTTGTTCCGCGTCTGAAGACTGTAAGTGCAATTAATTGAATTGTTTGACGCTTCTTGAGATTTTTTTTCTGTTCAGCTTCCCTCAAGAGACAGCACTGTCGCATTAACTTTATTATCAACGCCTTTTGAGACGTGAAAGTATCACAAACACCAAATTGATTCCACAATGGCCAATTCCTCTCGCCAACCAAAAATTTTTGCAATATGACACCTCAAGTCCTCGCACTTAAAATTCCCCCAGCGTGACAATCACTTAATTTTCGAATAAATTTTCAATTGAGCGACTCAAATTTGCCCATAAATTCTGCAATAAATCCTATGGCTCCAGCCATGTTACCTTAATTACGCAATTGAAAATGCGACCCACAGCGCCAGTATGGGGTGGGGGGAAGGCGGGAGGGGGTGGTGAACAACATTTACTTTTATTAAATTGCGCTCTCAAGTTCATAACCGAGACTCTATACATGTAATTCCGTTCTACAATTGATCTTTGATGATAATTTTCAAGAAGACAATGGGTTTATAAGTCGCAATTTGAATTCATTTATCCAACTGAAGCATATTTTATAAAGAAAATAATTGAATGAAATGTAATTTAAGCATAAACGTCAAGAAGATGGAGCCAGAGATGAAACTGGATGAGTTATTTTGAAATGAAGATATTCAAGAGGAAAACGTTTTTGTTTTTCTGTGTCGATAAAAGCTTTATTTCTTTATGAAATTAAGAGTGTTCATTATAAATACGAAAAAGGGGTTTTAAAAAAAAATAAAATTCCACCAACCATTTACCATCTCGATTATCTCGCCAATTAGAAAGGAATAATTAAAATTTATTGAATAATTTGTATGAGCCGTAAAAGTGCTCAAACGCTGAGAACAAATTAAATGAATCATTCAAACATATAAATACACATTTGCTAAATGGCCACGTTAACCATATTAAAAGCATTTTAAACATTCCTTTATATGAATTAGCACTCCCAGGATTCATGCATTCGACTGGCATGGTGATGTGCGCCTTAATGAACGCTTTGATCATTAATCAGCACCAAACAAATTATTCAATGCATATTATCTGGTTTCAATTAAGTGCGCCTCATCGGTTTGCATCTTTAGTCCTTATTTGCTTGACTGATTTTGCGCCGAGCCCCTGATCCGGCCGATGCGATGTATCGATCGACATAGGCACTCATGTGGCATAAATTATTTGAAAATATTTTCATATTCGTAATACCGCAACAAAAGCAGAGTTTCCTGATAAAAAATGACCCTTGATTTGTATGAACAATATATTTGCTCCTTCAAGCAGGCTTAACCGAACGCTTGTATTGTTATAATCCCCATAACCACCCACCCACCCACTCGTGTCCCACTAAATACATATAAACACATTTATGACCACTACAAATAACAACGGATGGGCGAACAACAACAACAACAACCAGAACTAAAAAAATAAAGTGGAGAATTGAACCACCCCCTTGAAATGTTCGAGTATGCACCCTACCACAGCAATTCAACTCAATTAAAAGGTTAGCGCGCGAATTGCTCGTGTTTTTACCGCAATCACAATATTTCCTTAACAAGCGCTATATATTGGAGCATTCACACACACCCGAACGTGTGTGAAGCACCAGAGAAAGTAAGGGGATCATGTACACAACATAAATTTGCATATTTCGTTTGTAGCTGCACGTTGTTCAAATCTTAAATTGGGAGTAAACACATAATTGCGAAGGCGCGTTCAGAAGCATAAAACACAAGAACTTGGAGGGGGTTGATAACAGCAAAAACAAAAAAGAACATACACACACGATGGCGCAATAAAAGCGCACATTGCGTGACAATGTCTACTGTTGTGAGGTTTCCCGTTTCTGGGCTTTCATTTTTCACAAATGAAACAACATTCCTGTACGCATTTAGGGGCAGGTATGTTTAAATATTTAATGTCCATTGGATTTAGCAGGATTGAAGACAAAGAATGAAATCGCTGGTAAAGTATTCTGCACACCGCTGCTGCGGTTGACTGGCGAGGCGAAATCCGAATTTCAATTGACTTTCTGATCATTTTGTATTAATATTTGATTCACTTTATCGAATTCAATTATATTTATCCTTTTAGAGTGTGCCATGAAGTTATTGATTTTTTGTATTTAATCAAAGCTTCACTTTAATGGAACAGCTAAAAGCGTCCAAACTATAAAGATGAAGATCAATGCAGCGATTCACACTTCCTTTCATTAGATAAAAAGCGACGGCTTTTGTCAGCGCGACAACGTTGTTAAACGCGTCTTATGATTTTCGCTGGCGCCAGTCAGACAGACAGTTGATTTCCATTTTCAAACAATTTCAATATTTATTTTATATCCATTAAAACGGATTTGTGATAGAAAAAAGAAGGATTCATGAGCTTAAAAGGTCATTAACGTCAATTATTGTCGTTTGCAAAAAAATATTCATTTATCATTCACAGCGTCTGATAATTTTATTATGTATAAACTTTTTACAATTTTTTTCTAACAAAAAATTCTTTGACCTTAAAGACCTTGTCGCCTCACCAGTTAAGAACTCAATTGCATAATTGCTTGAAAGTCGCCTTTTAAAAGCGAAGGCAATTGGCACATTCACCATATAAAACATATCCATCCAGCCGCGAGCTCCATTTTTTTTTGGCGCTGAATTATTAAGCAACAGCCACACGCACGAATGTGAATAAAACATTCACATTAAGCTGTTTACTTCGGAAATCTGTGTAGAATAATGGCACATCCCATTTAAATGGCAATAAACATCAGCTTAACAGGAAGAGCTTGATGTGCGCTCAAGCAACCAAAATATTTAGCAGATTATTGCATCGCCACTAGAACGTTTGAAGATGAAGTAGCATTGATGTGCTTGTGGGATTCATTGGTAACAAACGAAATACATATTTCCCAACATAACTATAATGGAATGGGGGTGGAGGGGGTGTATGATAAAGCGGCGATGTATCCCAAGTTTGGCAAGTGCTAAAGCCACGCTATGAAGTTTCCATGCAAAAGAATTGAACGCTTTCGCCACACAAACTTTATTGACTGCCCAATCTGCAATATAACAACCTAATCTCATTGCTGCTATAAGGAGCAATATATTCTGAAGCGTACTCACAATCCTCATTTTGTTTGTGCATTCAAGGCGAAACAGTGTTGTTGTGATGTGTGTACGAGTATGTACGAGTATATGCTAAAATACGCCAAATTTCTAAATATGTTGCATTGATGCATTTGAAAGAAGCTTCAGAGTGGGGAATTCAGCAACCGCAGAGTTGAAGGCAGTGCCAGCAACAACAATTTCGGAATAAACGTTGCACTTTAAATAAAGGTAGCTGCAGAGTGCATTTATACATATAGAAAATTTCCATGTACTTTGCCGAGGAGCTCTCTACACTAAAGTTATAATACTAAAGATACGATGCATTTTGCAATATGAGTGGTTGTTTATGAACTTATTTCTGGTCACAGCTTCTTATACATATTCTGTATGTTTATGTCAATAGAGAGGAATTATGGCGCTGACACAGAATGAAAAACGAAAATTGAATCTGCTGAGCATAAGAAGAAAATTTGTGCATAAAGGAAGGTGGAATTGGTGATTGCAATTTTATATCTGTGAGTCCTACAACCAGTCTCATATGTTTTGGGATATCAATTTGCATGTTGCATGCACATGATTGGTTGTATCTAGTCGGCATGCTAGTGAAATTTAATGTTTATACAAATGAATAATCTCTAGCGAATATCTCAGATCTGCCGGCAGAGAAATTAATTTGCAGATAGATTAAGAAGATCTGGATGTGCGATGTGTTGTTACCACCGCCGTCGCCTTACATATTATACGGTAATCTTGTAGTAAGTCGTCTGTCTGGATTTGAATATGAAAATTTATGAGTCACCTCAATTGTAATAATTGTGTACAAGGATTTCGGTTGTGCATAGCTGGAGATTAGGTGTTGGCTGATTCCCTAATCTTTTAAATTGGGTGCTCTAATCTGTGATGAACATATAAGCAAAGAGTGGAATTTACTTCAAGTATTATACATACAGGACGGCGGTAGTAGATATATTAAACTGAGAAATCGTTGGCCAGGCAGAAATTTCAAATGATGAGTTTTTATTAAATACCGAATTATGAATCTTTCCGAGAAATCCTCTGCAATCGGAATCTTACGTTTTATTCTTAATTACTTTGAAATTCAACGGTATTTTTATTGTTTATTGCAAATTGTTTAAACTTTTCAAAATAAAATAATTCACCACAACTTTTACCATTAATTAAAAAGCTTTAACGAGAAGTTATCTAATTTTTTTCCTGCTTCAATATGACCACCATCTGAATTCCATTTGCAACTTGGAATCTTGACTTCCTCACATAAAATCACATTCAATAACGTTTTCTCTTTCAATGGAATTCTTTCGCTTTTTGTGATAAATTTAGCGTTCTGAGCGCAAATAATTCCTCCATATACCACGAGTATAAGCCAGATCCATGAAGTATGCAAAACATGTGGCTATACAAGAGCGAGAGTCGTCGTGTAACGAAATTCCGTTCATAAACGCCTAGGGGTGGGTGTGAGGTTTTACGAAATAATACGTTAAACTCGCAATCAAATTAAAATCGGCAGACTTTAAGGGTGAAATGTATAAAAGCTGCGCGCTTAAAATCAATTCAATTGAGCACTGATATTAGTTAAGCTCCGAAGTAGAACTGACTGATTTTGTCGTCGGTAAAGGTAGAATTTCAAGGGTTCTTATGTGTAATAGTCAAAAGCGGTGCAACCGTGTAAGAGCGTCTATTCATGGCTTGTTTCGGAAGTGGTATTATTATATCTCTTAAACGCCAAAAGGAGAAAATGCTTACAAATTCCGTTGTTGATTTTACACGCCTTTGCGCTTAGGGGATGTTCTGTGTGCGCTTAAGAGCAATGCATGTTGCCACTGAAAGTAACTACATACAATGTAGGTTATGCAGCCATTGTGCCCCTCAAGGATACTTTCTATTGTCACATTTTCATGTAGTTATTCGCGTGTCATTGTTTGCAACAACAACAACAACAACGAGACAGTTTATTTTTAAATGTTTTACGCGCAATAAAGATGTTTAGATGCAGAAAAAGCTGGCGCAATTTAAAGCAATTTGCCGGCGGGTGTGGATGCTCACGGGCGGTTCCACGAATCGCACATTTTCGCACATGTTTGCATTTCATCATTAAAATTGATATTGATCAAGCACACATAACAGTCCGACAAAATGCCAGCGCCTCCACATTTCGTCGATACTGGCAGAAATCGATTCTGGCATAGTAATTGTATTTTGTTTATTCGGCTAATATTTGTGAATGGGCAGAAGAAGCTGGGCCCGTCATTGTTCAGTCGACGAATCTGTTTTATATCAATTATATTTTCCTTAAAGCTCGCCATTCCCACGCGATTTCGCCACGCACAACTTCTGTATGCAAATTAACGGAGCTTTAACTTCTCTTTTTTCCTGGCTTGCAGAAATTGTGTTCCTTTTTGCGTATATCTCAGAAAAGTGTGAAATAAAATGCGGGTGCAAAAGTTTTCTGTCTGTTCGATTTGCGCGTTCCCTTCACAAACATGCCGCGGATTCGTTGGGCGAGAAAAAAAAACTCATATAAAGAAAAATATATATTATAGATATACAGCGTGTTTCCATCGTTAACTTAATTTGATTTGATAATTTCCATGACTTCCTTCGAATCTGATAAATCAATATTTGCCATCTTCACTCATCCGTTGTTTCTTATTTCGCTTTACGAATTACGGTACCACCTTGTGCAAATTGAATTTCGCTTGATTTTATTAAGATGTCTGATTTTTATTCAATTTAATCTAATTGCAAACTAAATTTCATTGCTTTTTCTTCACCATCAGATGGACTCAATCAACTGTTCTTTAAATATCCTTCAAACAATGCCAATCGTGTTTGATGTCGAGTAAAAAATACAAATGAATTACACATGTGAATTTGCAACGACCGTTGGTAAATATTAGCAGGTATGAATGGGTATATTTTTAAATAATAGATTTTTAGGGCACACAATTCATAAAACAATTTCGGTTAGTTATGAGTTATGAAATGTTTCAATGTAAATATAAAAAGGGCAGATGGGCAGCAGGCTTGTTGACAAACACGCCATTTAATCAGCGAATTCATGCAGCGGATTTGGACTATACAAAGTTGAAAAAAATAATGAATCAACAACTAAAATGAAATGAAAACGTTGTTTGAAAATTTATTTGAATTTCATATCGAACATTTTTTAATTAAAAGTTTATTAAAGTTTTCGTTCTTCTAAATTGAAAAGGATTCGTTAATAAGGTATATGTTATTTATATCTATGGTGAATTTTTAATTAATTTTGGACAAATATTAATCAAAAAGTTACACAATATTTTATAAAATAAACAAATCTTAATGCTTAGAGCGATTAATGGAGTTTGTTAGTAAACAAATCAGTATTTTTTCTGTGTTTTTAAAATATAAATTGAATGTCAAGAATTGTTGATTGATTTATAAAAATGTATAGCGCTTTCGTCGAAGAATTTACTTGTAAATTGTACTTGCATTATATAACATTCCCAAAAAAAAATATTTATCAGATATTTGAAATAAAATGTTTGAACTCATATATCAACTGTCGTAAAATGTTACGTATTTTAAATGACAATAAAATATGTATAAGGCAGCATGGATGGAATTTTCTGCAACGAAAAAGTCAGAAGTAAAATTACATTTATTTCTAAGAAATTTCTATAATTTTCTGTATAGTTCCCATAATATTGCAGAGGACTGTAACAATGCTGGTAAGAAAAAGAGTTCTTATTTCAAATCTTGTTTGTACAATAGTACAATAAAATATACATGCATATTTAATATAAATAATTACTTCAAACGTGAACCTGTAATCCAAAAGAACAAGCAGACAATCACGACTCTCTCTAATCAACACAACATTTCTGATTACTTAAACTGGATACTATTCCACCAAAAAGTACTAGTTACATGCCAAAATTTATCACAGCGGAATTTGTCTGGCTTACGAAATCCATCTTCCTTAAATCATTTATCTCCATTTATCCTGGTCCTGCACGACTGGGCGGTGGGTGGTGACTAGTGATGTTCTGGGTTCGGTTGGGTAGTTCTATGTATATCTTTAAAACCCAGAATACACGCCAACAAAGCATGAATAACATACATATTAATACGTCTTGCTTTGCATTTTTTGCCCATTTGTTAACTACCCTGTATGTATAGCCGTTGACTACCAATCGTCCTTGCACACAAGTTCACACACAGACACACACACACATGGTGAAATAAAAGATTTGCTCATGAATTTTCCACAAATCTGAACTCATGCCTTCAATGAGCAATCAATAGCGTCATGAAAAATTCAAACGTTCCTTGCTACAAGGTACACTCGATATTTGCCAGGAGACCAAAGTCAAAACATTGAGACTTGAGAATTTCGTATATTTTCACCATTGAATGCAGCTTTCCACTGAAATTTGGCGGCAATTATTGTATACGAAAGCGATTTTGAAATTGCTGTCCAATCACATGGCGAATATTGAGTGCATCATTAGAGAATGGATGATTATAAAAGAGCTTTCATTCCAATGAAATGTTAAGGGTAGTTTATTTTTTACTTATTTTAAATGTCACATACGCGTTTTTCTCCAACTACAATTTCGTTCTGGCATGAAATCGAATTGCATTGAAAGCTGACTCGTTTGTGGAGCTTTTTGCCATTACTGGTTGATATCCGTTGCATTAATAAATCAGTAAAAGACGTGCGCCGCGCAACTTAACACAATTTACAACCCTTAGCTAGCATACAGTAGCTAGGCAATGCGTATTGAAAATGTCAATCATGTTTCAGTTGGTATATAAATGCGTCTGAAAGCGATTTGAAATTTCTGTGCATAGAAAATTGTGTTTTGATTGTGATGTTGATTTTGTCACAGCTTTTCATGCACGACTGTATAATGCACACAGCGGCACACAAACAACCGCCCACCACCACCCACACTCGCGCACGTATATTAAGCACACTTGTTTCAATCTCGCAATAACGCGTTCAGCGTGTCGTTTTGGCACCGACTCCCATATTAGTTGTTTACATTATTCAGCCAACACTGACGCGACGCCATCCCTCCACCGCCAGCCACCCTCATCAAGCGTCACCATATAATACCATGTGTATTGTTTGTTTGCCTTTGTAATCCTTCATGTGTGTGTACCATATATGCGCCGGGAAAGCGTTTGGATTTTTTATGTTAATTGTGTGTTATATATAATACGGTATGGTTGTACCCTTTATGTGAGCTTTCGCGACAATTTACACCCACTCTTTGTGCATTGTGTGAGTGAGGCTTATTGCTTATATTTGTTTGATCTGCGGTGGAACGTATGTACATTGTGACTTGTCGAGAGGAGTTTAATTGTTCTCGTTGATAAAAGCTTGTATGAATTTATTAGAGCAATCGTCCTTAATTAATTTGAGTGAACAAAACATGTTTCACTTAAAAACGGCGCTTTTTTTTTATTTCCATAATTGTATCATTGAGTTACAGAATAAATATCAATCTAAAAATCAGCTCTAATTCAGAACAGAACAGTAGTTCGAAAAAATAACATTAGGCATCAATGCAAATTTTTATCTTTATAAAAAAGGACATTCAAAAGATATGCAAGGTGAAACAATTCACAGTATCATCTCATGCGACATACAATGTAGTACTTAATGACTGCGTAATGGGATAAGACAAATGCGACAAGCAGAAAGTGCATCTACTCACACAGACTGTCTTAAATAGTTGCCACAAATAAGAGATATTATGTCGGATAATAAGACAAATAGTCCTGCAGCGATATACCGAATGTAAGTTTCGCCACTTTGTTTTCATCGCAAGTCAAGTGAAAGCTACCACCGCTCCACAAGGGTCGGCGCGGCTTTCCGCTCCGTTCCGCGTCTTACAGCGCGCGCGGAACATATCATGTGGCGCCGTAAAACTTGACGTTCTTTTACGACGCGGTTAATAATTTGGTTTATACCAGTGGTAGAACAAAGAATATATATTCGCTTTTATGTAATGTTTTGGCAATTGAAGTGCGCTTCATTTCACATTTATGTGCACAGCCTCGCTGTGTAGGCCTTCACATGTCTTTCTCTCATATAGAGATGTTTTCTGTTGTTTTTTTTTTCTGTTCGTCTTTAGTCATTGTTGTTGTGCGGCGGTGCCAACGAATTTTTGATGTAGTACCTACTCTGTGCATCCAATAAAATTCCTACTTTATCAATTCACAAGATGCGAAAAGCAGTCGGTTCATTTGAAAGCATTTTACGACACAATAATGTATATTTGAAGATCCAGTTCAATAAAATGTTTAATATTCTTTTTATTGTGGAGACAGGCTTTTACACTCATGACTCACGTGAGCAGTATGCAGAAATTGTTGGCATTTTGGTAATAACATTTCCAATACAATATGAATTCGTCGGAATATTTTATGATAAAATTCCAATTGAATATTTCATCAAACTTGCGTAACTCTAAACATCTTGCCAACATTTAATTAATTTTTAAGAAACCACTATTCTTGAGACATTTTATGTGTGGCAATACCGAGAGCCACTATGCACTGCAGTCATCTTTTGTGGATGTTATTCTACACATGTCAATTCACTGCTTATGGCCCAACCAAACATAAAACGAAACTGCAGCAAGCGATTAAATTGATGGCATTTGTTGTTGGTCGTTCATTATACCTTGCAAGTTCAGTGCAACCCCATTCCAGACGTCCATGTACCTTTTCCATTGTATTTCTTTGTGCTTTAACAGACAAGCTCGTTTGCACGAAGTTTCATTTACTTGCCATATATGAGGGCAGATTCGTTTTTTTGCCCTTAATTTCTCTCTTTCTCACTCACAACGGTCGTCTTTTCACAATTTAGAATTTTTCTTCAATTTCATGCAGTCGTTTTATTTCCCGAAGAATTTGCACAATTTACTTCTCAAAGCAAGTCTCGATGTGTATATACGGAATTCAAAGGCACTGTCTGTGATGGGAATGCACAAATGCACATCTTATCAGTGCTGAAAGCGGAACTATATACACAGGAATCCCTTTTGTTTCCTGCGAAATCCCAATTTAGGTCCAAACTATTCACCAAGCTTTCGTTTAACAATCAAATTCAATTTAGACAAATTCTTGCAGTAAATACAACGAGTCAATGCATTGCCCTACTTGTGCAATGAATAGCTTTAATAAATATATGAATTTTCCCACGATAAATTTAATGCTAAAAATATGCTCCATTGAAGCATAAAAATGGTTTGAAATACAAACATGCTATTAGCGATTGTCCTGCGAGTAAGTGGTAATAAAATGCGCAATTTTCAGAATAGCCACCACTTTATATTATTCAACATTACAATGTTGAGCATGTACGTGCCAATAATTGTGAAAAGTGCCCATCGGCTCAGTTGAAATGAACATTTACCGTTGTGAGTTAATTAAACTACGCTTTCCCGCCAATTTTCAGTTTTTGTGAGGGCAACAAAAAAAAAACATCGTCGGTAATTGGTATTGGTACACCCATATAGTTGTTCAAAGCAATTAAAGGGATGAAAACAGCAACAAAAGCGC
>JANSTS010013301.1:12345-30084 GCA_026546915.1 Sylvicola fuscatus
GCGCCAGCAGAAAAAAAAGCTCAACACAATTTATATTTCTCTATTGTACACATTTATATATATGAAGCTTTTGAGCGGATTTACCCGTAATAACTGTATATGTGTTTGGCAATCAAGCGTAAAATATTTTACACCTCAAAGAGTGCGTAAATTGGCAAATTCAATTGATATGTTATAACATCGATGAATTGTCGATATTTTAACGGCGGCATCACCTCATTAGGGCTTCTGCGAAAAAAGCGATACAATAAGCAAAGTGTTGTGGTATGAAAGCTGATCCGCTTTATGATTTTCATCGTTTCAATTTGCTTCCAGTAGCTAAGCTTTCTATTTTCCATTATAATACTTAAACATTTAAATATTTACTACTAGTCTACATCCCTATGAACAGCTTTGGCTGTACTTTCAATTTGTGTGTTCCTGTTCTTGAGGCTATGGAGAGATAATGGTTTAGGCGAATGTACTTGATCGTTTGGGCTATTAGCATCTATCCTAATAATGTGTACTACTATCAATATTGGTATGCGAAATTAGCGGATGTTAATGGCAAGGATGTTTATCGATTAAATTTCGCTGAACATGGTAAAAAATATCGAAAATATTTATTTCCCAGAAATGTTTGATCAAATTTGTTGCAATCAGAAATGCCGAAAAAGCTTCTTGATTTTAGGTCTTTATTGAAATTGCTATCACTCTCTCATGAACATTCACCCCCCCCCCCCAGAGGCTTGGCAAGGAATGTCTATTTAATGAGCGGTTTTGGCACCTCAAAAAGGTGAACAACCATTTTTCAACCCTTTAAAGCCTTTACGGCTCACTGAAATAAGTGCCGTAAGAGCGTCCCGATTCATTTTATATTTAAAAGGAAGTTACTATAAGACTTCAAAAGTAATTTTAAATCAATTTGCCTTTTAAAATTAAGGACATTAAAATTCTCTGGAGAACGCGTAGGATGGAAATTCGAAAGAGTAACAAAATGTGTATGAAAAATTGAAACACAAACGCCTTAAAACCTAATTCCACAGCACAATGAGTTCATTTCACAACCAATTCACATTTCACAGTGTCGACAAGTGAATAATTAATGCCTCAAAAGTGAAAATCATTTAGTAGCTTTCTTCGGTGTAATGTACTAAAAGACATAGTATAAAATTTTCATAGTCTACCGCTATATTTTACGAGAATATAGGCAAAACTCCTTGCAGCGGCAATTGCACAAGAAACACTCCGTAAGAAATTCATGAAGGTGCCATGCTCACACACACACACACACACACACGCGGATAATCGGTAACGCTGAGGAATCATTTTCTAGTGGGTGGCACGAGACGTTGATACTATAAAAACTGCTGACAACGAACTGCTTCGCATATATAAAGTTATGGAAGGGAAGTAAGAGAATGCCAAGCAAAGTATGCAGACATGCTGACAAAAGCTTTCATAGAAACTTTTTTAGTCTTTTTAATTTTAAGTATCCTACTTACACTGTATATGTGAGGATAGAGACAGCTATTGTAATAGCCACATGGTAACATTGTTATGCAGCAAACATTTTTCACAATCAAAGTGTGACACAAATTCCACTTACAATTAATTATTAACCACCGACTGAATATCAAAGACAACATATTTTAGTTTTTGACAAGAAATATTTCTTTAAAAAGTTCATGTCAAAAACAAAACTTATGCATTTCACTCAGACCTTAAAGAGTTCGTTTTTCAGCTGTCTACCTTTTAAGTAGCGTTCTAATAAGGAAAACAATTATAATTGTTTCATGTTTCAAGAGGAATTAGACTCATCAAAAATTTGGTTGAGTGAATTCAAATTATGAAATCGCTAAAAAAACATCAAACATGTAAAGAAGAAATCGTTTTTTCATGATTTCTCGAGAAACAAGTTCAAAAAGTTGTTAAATTCCTAATTTTCTACGACCTCACTCGGAAAGAGATTGAATATTGAATAACATGCAATAACTTCCGATCACGATAACTGTATCCAAGTCCTTAATTTCCACCACAATTGTTCATTTATAAATACTCTTATATGGCTCAATACGATACAGATCAATTGCAACACGTTTACCAAACAATTCATGCTGCTTAGAAATCCACTCGATGCACTACGAAAACGATAAACTTTTCTACTTAATCAATATATAAGCCTTACTTATTGTATAGTTTGTTAAAGAGAAAACCAGTATTTACACACACTCTAACGTATACATGTGGGTCACACAGACGAATTGAAGCTAAATAGAACTGTTTGCCAATTTCACTACGATTTATTTCCTTATATACATCCCTAGTTCCGAAACAACCTAACTTTAAACTTTAAAGCTGGATTATCGTATGTGTTTAATAGAATATTGCATACTCACAAATATATATGCTGTTACACATCACAGGCTCTCAAATCTTATAACGTTTACACATTCACACTACCATATACATAATATATTGGGGGGCAGCTTAATACACTTGTAGTAAAACATATGCCTCGGAGTTGAGACCAAACATTTTGAGTGGAATGGATGTTGTGGCAAATGACATTCCAGTTGTGCCGCCTCAGTCACCCACCCCTTCGACGGTGACGACGATTTTGCGTTTATTTATTCTCGTAAAGAAAAACGCCACCCTCGAATCACCCAAAAAGACACAAAACGTTATAAAGGACATCGACTGGCGACTCTACAGCTTGCGTGAGATCAGCTCACACACATTGGGCGAATGCACGTCACGCCAACCAGTGCTAATAAAATCGTCATTTCATATTCACTTTGATATACATACGAGACGAAGAATATTGTTGTGCACATCGTTTTGTTCATTCAGCATTTCGACGGACAACCAGCGAGTGGACACACAACGTTAGCAGTTCCCAACCATGTGTAATAAAACCGAGAAATATTGTTATCTGGATGAACTACATCCCTAACAATATATTAGTTATGAGTCATAAGTAGAATTGTCGTCTTGTGATGCAATAAAGATTTATATCGCTGACCCAAACATATATAATAGATCATTCTTTACTTCCTGTGTGAATATTCACCCCTTTTTTTACGAGCAATTAATCATTATGTACAAAATTGCGTTTAATTTATTAGCCAATATATTCAAGAGCTTTTTTACTGCTAAATATAACAATCGAATTAAATTCAACTATAGTTTTGGTCAACTGTTCAATAATGCAATTTGCCTGCGTCCAAACCGAAATACTCAAAAACTGCCCTTTACATAATATTTTAAATTAAATAACTAAATAAAATGAACAATCCACTTACATTTATTTTAAACAATATAATTTACATGATGCTCAATAATATTGTGTTAAAAAAGCACACTCAATTCCACTCATACGAGCGCAGCATCAAGTACATGTGCTTTGTGGCACACACACATGTACTTAACGGGCGGCACTCAGCTTTCATTCGATTAAGCATCCGCTATTCACACCCGCTATTGTGTAATACGCGTAATACAACTGAAGGATCCTTCATTTGTTTTATTTAAATTTAAGACGGCGCCTTGCATTCTCATTTCTTGGAATAAAAGCTTTTGTTGAGTGCGAAGGGATGACGCCCGGAAGGCTAAATGATTTGCAATTTCTTCATAGCACCTTAACCATAAATGGCCAATTATCCTTAAATTACTGGACAATAAGAGGTCGACCATAAATCTAAAATATATTAAACTGTTAGTCTTTGATTTTCATTACATAATAAATTTTATTGTTCATTGATTTACGGTTTAAGTGGCTCACTTTGCTCCGTTGCAGCATCTTACTTCATTGTGTAAGAAGTCAAACAGTTATACAATCCAAATGTAAGATAACAATCACTATTTATCTTGGCCACAAAATGTGTTTACTTCTAATTATATTCTATGTACTTAACTCAAATTCAGTTACACAGTTAATTAACTTGTTAATAACAGCTCTCACCCCCAGGAGCTTTATTAGATGTGCTTTCACTGTCGTTCAAATTAATTACTAGCAGATCACTTGCAGCATTATCGAGTCGACACATGATATCTTGCATTTTGTAAGCATTTGATATTTGATCTAATTATAATTAAAAAATTGTTTATTAACAATATTTTGTGACATTGGTTTAGTTTAATATTTGCGCCGCTGCGCTGTGCAACTGATGGGTTGTTGTTTTCCAATTTTAAAAGCGTTTTTTTATTTTTTTATTTTGTGCTTTTATAATGCAGCCTCTCGCTGAAAATAAATTACAAGCGCTACAAAGTCCCACAGCTCTACCACATTAATTCAACAATATTAAAATTAAATTTGACTGCCATGCATTTTGCAGTTGTTTTTCTGTGTTGGTCGCACAAATGTAATTATGAATTTTTGTCCATCCATGATTTTATTTAAATAAATGTATGTAGATTTTTGGTTAAACTACAAAATATACGTATAATGGGAAGTGGGCGCTTGGCTAATGGAAATTATGACAAAATAATTTACATTGAAGCTAGATTTTGTGCATAAAACAAAATAAAAATGGAATGTGACTGATCTCATCTGATATTTGATTTAGGCAGCTCATTATTTCGGTGAAACGAGACTTTTAAATACTTAATGTTTTTTAAATTAATTTAATTTACTATTAGTTCAACACAATCTCACCACCAACATAAATTTTAAATTAAAAGCTTAAACACCTATATAATAAATCGCAAAAATAAAAGATGTTAAAGACGTCAAAATATTAATTAACTTTCAATCTCTTTCTCAAAACACTTCATCTTTGAATTAATTCAATCGAATTTAATATCAATTATGCAGATAGAGGAATATTAACTCAAAGCTTGATCGCATAAGAAAGTGCTTTCGCAATAGGGTATGGGGAAAAAATTCAATTACTTTCTTGATAGCCGTCTGACGTCTTTATGAGAAAAGACTTTTACCATTTCTGATTAAAATCAAGATTTAAATTGTGTCAAGAATAATAATTAATTGGCTTGACAGAGCATATTTCTCTCCAGTCCCACTAAAGGTATACACTATAGTCTATACATTCATACATAAGTATATAGTGTTGAGTTGCAGGCATGCTTTAAATAATTTATATGCTTTTAAAATGCAGTTGATTAAATTGCATAGCATTTTTTATTTTATGTACACAGTTTAAAGCACAAAGGTGTGAGTTCAAATGGAACAAAGTAACATTAACATCTTATACAGACCAATCAACAATAATTGATATTTCAGACGGTATATACTGGGTAATATCTTCATTGTGAGTGTCTGTTTCGAATTTCAAGTAGAACCAAAATCCCCATTTGCATTGAAATCGTCATTCACATTCAAGACAATCACCTCATCACCTCTAAGATCACATCAATTCATTGGGCTTATGTTTATTTCATGACACAACACCCTTCGACCGATTCCGTTGGTCAACTGCAAGTACTTATTGATTCCTGACGAATACGGACACATTCGAATTGGACCTGTGCTATTGGAATCAATAGTGAAGTGCATCTATGTAGCGTTTTCAGTGTAACTGAATTGAAATTGCACAAATGTAGCCAGTGGGGCTAATTGTGTCCGCCCACCCTGTAATGTGCATCAAATTAGATTGATTATTCGCTGCAGGAACGTCAACTGCGAGATCATGGCAATTAGCATAGGATGTCGAGAATCGAATGGGTAAAGTAAATTCAGTGAAATAAGTTACATTGAAGTTGAGGTCATGGAAAATCATTACCAATAATTGACATATCTATCAATTGATCTAATGGTCATTTAATGTGCATTTATCCAATCTATTTGCAGATCATCGCTTATAGAGTTCCGGTTGTATTAAATTTTAATGGTTATTCACTAATATCGCTCGATTCACAGCACCAATACCGCATATTCCGGTCCTTATTAGTTATTCAAAATAAGCCACATCCTGCTCGCTGCCTGAATTATTGTAAGCCATAATAATCACACTTCCGTTGGCTGTACCACAAAAAAAAATAAATGGAGAAACATAATAAAAGAGTTATGCCCCTGTCAACATGACCTCCTGTAACTAAAGCTACTTTGACAAAGGTTGACACAAATTTCATGTTATCTTGCCAATTTTTTATTATCCCTTTGGCAAACCCTCTCACCACAGAAATAACAACAACTTACCAAAAATGGCACGTGATGTGTTGTCGGGGACCGGCCGCCCTTCTTGAGTGCGCGCAAGAGTACGACTTTTCATTCGGGCTATTTTCTTCTTCTTCTTTTTTTTTGTTTTTTGTTGCGTTCGACTTTTCTCCCTGTTGTGCCAGTATTTTTCTTTAAAAGGCAAAAAGATAAGGTTAATCAAACGAAATATGGAAAAGAAACACAAAAACGAAATTCGGTTTGTTGAGTCACGCGTGAGATCATGTGTCGCCATAATAAAGAATGGCTGCTAACGGAATGAGAATTGCTCCTTACATTGTAGGCAGCCGCCCGACTCAGTAGTGTACCAAAGATACGTACGATTGGTGGCAACCAGCGGCAATGAAATGAAACACCCGGAAATTGCAAAGAATGGAAACTTTTTCCGCTTTAATACGTTTGCCAAATTCGAAGTTTTAACTTGATAATAGATAACAAAACGGAATAAAAGACACGTTCTTTTTGGTTTACCTTTAGCTGTATCTTCGTCTTTAAATTCCACTTTTTTTTTTCTTTAGTCGGGCATTAATTATCATAGTGCCAGGGATGTGCTTAGAATTTTAATTGTAAAAATACACATTTACCAGCTAAGTTAAACAAATGGCAAATTAAATTAGTATTGTTTCTTTAAATTATTGAGAGTGTCTGTGCCAGCATTTAAATGAACTATATGTTTGTGTATATGCACAAAACAATGTTTGCGGTTGCTTGGATCGTTGGGAGGGGTTTGCCAGAATCTATGGAACTATATCCAGAGTCCCGACTCTATAAACAAGAAAAGAGAATAGAACTAAAAACTTGACACAAGAAGTAGGAAGCAGAGGAAAAGCGGCCGCAAAAAAGGCTACTCTCTTGGGTGTCGTCTTTGCCGTTTAGCATAAACGCTGCACTAAAAACGTTCCAGGGAATAATTCATAATCTTTATTTCCCTTTATATGTGGCAAGGCCACATAATATCATTCAGATTGTGCAAAAAAAGGTTATCGTGCGAACCTCTTTTGCAACAAGCAACGTGCATCCATGCTGAAATGATATGCAGAAAAGCTCACATCATGAGACTGTGCACACTTCCGTAATCGTATTCAATGACATTTCCATATTCTTGCGCTTTAATGAATTCAATGCTTTAACAATTAATGAAGTTTTAGGTTTGGGGCGTTCGTTTAATACTCTCGCATTTTTTGCAGAGCTTTAGAAATATTGTAAAACGAATATAGAATATGCAAAAAGCTTTTTTTTTGCATACATAAGTAAGTGCAATCGTCATTTGTCACACAAAAAAGCAAGCTAAATGAGAAAATTTACCACATTTTCGTATTTTTACAGAATTTTAAACGACAATCATTTGATGCTGCATTTTTTTAAAGTTATATACATACCAACCGTTTCTTTTTTTTTCAAAAATAATAAATTCAAACAATTTTTTTAGTCGGTATTAATAAGACCAACAAGTTTTGTTCTGCTATACATCAAACCGTTCCGACAATTATTTCTTCTACATAAAGGTCTTATTAAAACATGTTAAAATATTTTTTTTTGATAAAATTCCCTTGCTTAAGGACACCTATTGGAGTTGTATGTATATAACTATTTCGCCAGCTCTCCCTGCCGCTTATTTTTAATCACTTAAAGATGTCGTATATCTATGATGCTCACCTTGAAAATTAATTTATATTATGAGCATCTGTTGCTTTAGATCAGCAAGATCCGTGTCAATCTCAAAAAAAAAAAAAAAAGTCTTAAACAACCAGAAACCTTGTACAAATACATCTGGATTTAATTTTCTGTAAATTATACGATGACGATTCATATTAGAAGATGAAATATGCAGTGATTTTATGAACTTTACCCAACTTAACCCGTTTAATATTATCGCAGAAGCTTAATGTAACGGCATTCACAGTCAATTAAATGTATTCATTAAATGCAATTAACTTTATCCTCCTTTTCAGAAAACGCAATGCGAGAAGTTCAGGAGCTTTTCATAGAATTTCATTTCTATGTGCTGGCCAAAGTCTGCAAAAATTTATCAGTTTAATTTGACGACGATTCATACACCGTTTCAAAATCTCTCAAGCGTTTTAAATTGGTGATTTCAAATGAAAAATGTCACTAAAACATTCAATTTGGCAAACACAATGCGTACAGGGCAAAGGGTGGTGACAGCGCCTCGAAAAGAAGAAACCAAGAAGCAAAAAAATATATAAACCGACCAGTGACAAGAGACTTAACACGCCGAATACCAGCTGCTGTTTGCCTAGACCCACTTAAAAGAAGACGTATTAACGTACGGATTCGCCCCCACCCAGAAAGGCACTTAAGAGGACAAAGCCACTTTCTGTGGATGCTTTTAGAAGCGCTGGAGCAAACTTTTGTCAGTCGCTGTGAATTGGATCCGATTAAGGGTAAGATGAAACAAATTATGGTAATAACTATACAGGTGAAGTAGCGCATTTTCTGAAAGTGTCTCCATCACTCCAGTGCCGGCCAGAACAATGTCGAGTACCGAAAGTGTGATTGTGGAATCGTGTAAGTTTCTGTATTGTTTCACTACTAATTAGTATACATGGCGTTATCTTTTGTCTTGTCTGCAAATGGCGCATATAAAATCGTGTGGACACAAAACACAGCGACTAACCAATGTGAAAAATCAGCGAAGCCAGAAATGTGTGGATTTTATCCATATACATATGCGAGAAGCGCGAGGAACAAAGGCGATAGACGGCAGCCAAATCGCAGTAAGTATAAAGCACGAGCGTGGGAAGGAATTTGACAAATTGACAAAAAATGTAAAAACCTGACCATAAAGCGCACTTTGGTTAGCTTTACATATCACTTCCCTTTCATATGCGAATTATATGCAAATAGTGAAGGAAGTGACTGCACACACAACAACAATGAGCAGCATTTTTACGAGCCATAAATTTAACATTCTGTGGAAATGGCAGGTTAAGGTTGATCAATTGCCCGAATACCCTGAATCCATAAAAAAGTTGATTGTTTAATGTTTTATTTCATAAAAAAAAAACCCTCCAACTACACTACTTCTGGTTCGCATCGAATTTTTGTGTAGACACATAAGTAATTCAATTATTTATACATTTTTAACCAGCAATATGGCCATTTAAATAACTACAGTTGTAGGAAACAATAAAATTTACCTAATAAATTGGCCAAACGTATATTTCTCGTGTGATCATACGTTTGAATTTACTTTTTTTTGTTGCAAAAATTTTAAATCAAAGAGAATTATGGATGACGGAAAGTAGGAGAATGCAAATTTTAACGCACCTGAAACATAAAATTCAAATAATGGACAGAAAAGGGGTAGCATCAGCATTATCTCTGTTGAATTAATGCATCTTTGGGATGAGGTGGCTGCAACAACAAACATCAAAGTGTCTTTTAGAAGGCTTTTTGCGATTTATGTGTAATTAAGTGCCTTCAACGGGATCATTTGAAGCCAAAGTTAAGTGTATCCTTTCGCTTATATAAAATATGTCGTAACCAGATAAAAATGGATGCTGAAAGGACTCCCCTATTATTTACCGGGCGGCAGCCTGAGCTTTGAATTGTAATGGGGGATCAAAAGCACGTCTGTTGTTTATGTGTACATGAAGCGGTCAGAGAACATTTGATTTATACAAATGGAATTATATTTTTCAAAATATTGGTGAATTTATATGTACATTGTCGAATAACTGCAAGAAATTACACCCGAATCGATATGAAAATGTATGCAGAAGCAAAATGATTTATCTGCATGCTGAAATCCCAAAGAATTTATGTCTTATGTATTCAAAATCAATGTCTAATAGGGTAGAAAAGGGTCCTTTAACTAAACCTTAAACTGGCCATTACCAAACATTTTCGAATCCTGATCACTTGTTTAATGTAAGCTTTTTGCCGAATTGGATTTTTATTGCCAATAAATTTCTCCCGATAGGACGTGCCGTTTTCCAAAAAACTTGAAACGCGACGCGACTTCGTTTTGCACAATATTTTACGTACACATGAATGGAATATGTTAATGCGTGCATGTGATAGCTGGAAAACGTGTAAGAGTATGTTGGTGATATGCATTTAAGCACTAAACCCAATCAATAGTTCAATTAGTGGAATTGTGGCCAAAAAAAGTGCGTTTGAAATTCATATGCTGAATAAATTAGTTTGGTACGTTTGGCTAAACTTATCAGATCAATTCAATCAGACTAAATCGAGCTATTCGTTTGTAGTCAGCTACAGGTACACATAAAGCAAGGTATTTGGTGTTTCGATTCATTTTCCTTTGGCCTTGCTTTCAAAACCACTGACTTTTGAAGTCAGATCAACATGACGTATTGTTTGAAGCGAATGACATGTGAGCAAATTAAACTACTAGCTTTGATAATTGTTATTTGCTTCTCAATGTACATTCTAAAACTAGGAAATGTTATTAGACACATTGAAATTTATCACAGTTGTTGAGTGAAAAATCTAATTTAAAATTGTTGCATACATTCTGAATATTATATTTCGATTAATATAATTTTAATAATTTAATTATTTGCTTTTATATATGAAAATGCAGAATTAAAAAACAAATTAATAAATATCTGTATTGAAATGAAATTCCTTAATCATGAGAATTATCAATTTGCCATTAAATTCTGAAATATCGCTGATGGAGATAATTAATAAATCGCAATTTATTTTTGAAATTGGATAAAATCAGGTATGCAGTGTAGCTTAAAGCCGATAATTTCGGTTGAAAACGTGCTGAGTTGCTGCTCTACCTGTTTTAAGCGAACATATACCATATACCATACATATATGACAGGTGCGCAAATAAAGCAGCACCAACAGCAGCGGCAGCAGCCAGGAAATGAAATATATGTACCTTGTTGACAAATTGACAGAAAATTTAATATCACATCTCAGCTAGTACGGGATGAGCGCAGCAGAAAGATTGGAAGGTGGGGTATTGCCGTAGGACGCATAGTGAAGATGTGACAATGTTTTATTTGTTCTACAAAATTCAGCATTGAGCCAAAATGTTAGTAATGGCAAACAATTTGTTTGGTAAGAAAGTTCAATATGTCTTCTAGGCTTAATAAAACCGTATTTCATCGTGGATTTTCAATGTTTAAACTGGACTAATCCCTGTTTTGTTCTAATTACTCACAATTTTGTTCTGAGGACAATTGTCTATATACAGTTTTATCATAAAAGGATTTTAACGAATTTCAATACCAATTTTGAAAACTTTTGCTCGCTATAATACTTCTTTAATTAAACATATTTGTCACAAAAAAATATTTCCAATCTGTAAACGTTTAGACATACGCAAAAGCTCTGCTCAAAATGGGATTTTTTCGGTAAACAACGAGAAAGCTTTATTGATTTCAACCCTATTTCAGAATATACATGAATATTTGTTTGTAGGTAAAAGTTTAAGATCATTTACCTTTATGAATATTAGGTAAACAATTAATAGCTCATAAATACAAGTATGTAATTTAATTTACAACAGCATTTTTCAAAACTTTATCCTTTCCGACACGAAATAAAACATTAAAAAGACCAATTATTAATATCCAACTACACAAAACATTTTGAGTATTAACATGAAAGTATTTTTCGATTCAAGTCGTAAATAGTTTGCGGCCATACATTATTTCCTACCTACATATAATACATTTAAAGTTCAATAATTCAACTACATGGGACGTTTTCAACATGCATTACATGTGCAAAACATGTTAGCATTTTTATCTATTATATACGAATATTTTCATTCACTTCTGATGTCCTTTGTTTTAAAATTACATGGGTATGCCTTTGAATCGAAAACATGCATCTGTTTTTCAAAGAATTTGTTTGTATATTATCTATAATTAAAACTGTCGTGGTTACTATTATAGTGCCTCAGGTAATTTAATATGCAATGCATTTACATCCTCTTTGATCTTATAAGATTAATGTTACATTTATAAAAAATGAATGTTTTAAAATCACAGCAAACTATGCGTTGTTTTTCGTGAAATAAAATGCTTTCCGTGATATCATAAAGTATGCTGTATGCCGAAAGTGTTTACAAATGCATAAATAAGCATGCATTTTCATTTATGAAATTCTATTGCCTTAGGAAATGTGTAAACTTTGCAAAATTCAAACATTATGAATATCATAAATATATTTCATTCGTACCTTGCCTTTGAAATCTTCTTCTTTTTTTCATTTAAATTAGTTAATTTTGTGTGTGACACAATTAATAAATTTATGAGTTATGACTATAAAGAATTTCAGTCTTTAAAGTTCTTTCAAAAATTAGATTTAGTGAAAGTATTACCGACCAATCTAATCCTGGGCGGACCTCTAAACAAGATAATTCATTTCAGGAAACACAAAATACCCCAACAAATTGCGCCTGTCCTTCTGAAAGCTCCCCATTTTCCATTTGTATTGCAAACCTAATTACCCAGAGTCTCCACAAATTGGCCTCTAAGTTATGAGATCGTCGGATATGACCACAAACGTACATACGTGCATACAACACGAGTACACACTACACATTTACCACACACACACCCGTTTTGAATATGTTGTTGCATACGTTGCATGCGAGTAAATGCGTTTAACTTACCTAATTTATTTCATTTATCTACATGCATGTACATATATGGATAGTTATAGCGAATGTGCTTTTTGGTGGCATAACAGTGAATGGCGGACACTAATGAACAAAATTATCTTCCAAAATTTGCATTTCTATCTGCTGTATGTAAATAGGAAAAAATTGTGTTAATCACCGAGTTTTGTCGCAGATGGTCAAGTGGGCTGCAGGACCTTGCAGATTATAATTAGCATTATACAATATACAAGTAATATTTATTGTGCCTTTTAGAGGAATATTATCATATTTTCTTATGTTTCCTAATCGCCATGTGTCCTCACAAAGACAATTTATTGGTAGTCTGTTAATTGGCTTTAAATGAAGATGCAAAACCAATTTTTATTATCATATTTAATTATATATTTTATGATATAAAAGTTGAAATATGTACATTTGTCTAAATTGAACTTGAATGTATTTAATAGACAATTCAATTTAATAATCATTTGCAAAAAAAAAAACATATGACATAAAAACCACCCCTTTAACCAACTTGACGAAAGATAATTGACGCAGGCGCTTAAGGACACCGAGTAAACATCTTCCCCAGTATCTGTGAACGACGAGCTTATTTCCGTATCAAAAATTCACATCAGGCAATCCGGTTCGTTTCAACCGCAGTGTCACAAACGGCTGGAGAAAAGCTGTTCAAACCATCAGTTTGTGTTGAAATTCTGCACAGTGAGGGTAGAGCAGTTTCAGCATCCCTTAACATCCCTTACAGCACAATTAACCATAACTGTTATAGCTTCTTTTATTGACAATTAAATTTTTGTTTTTAATGTGTGAAATCAAAACAAAAACCTAAATTAGTATGCAACATAAATTTTATAGACAAGTGAAATTTGATTTCAATTATTTTGTTAAAGCTTTTCTACATGATAAGAATTTAATCTCACTTCTGTGATATTATGTGAATATTTAACGTAAATCTGTTTTTCATATGAAATGTATTAAATAAAAGAAATAAATGTCGATAATTAAAGAATGTCTTTCAAGATCATCCCTTTTTCGCCGGAACTGCTTTGAAAGCGCATGTGTAATTCAATCGATAAATATCATCAGGACGAAAACAACTCGTTAGTCAATAGTTATAAAATATGCAACTATCTAAAACCCGGTTGGAATCTCATTATGAATGCATGTAAAATTATTCGAGTTCATTATGCAAAAGTTAGAGGAAATGTACCTTTGTAATTGAATTACCTTGCCATTGTATCGGTTAGTCAAACGTGTGGCCAAGCCGCATAGTTTATTAATTACTATTTACATAAATTAATTGCAACAATAAATTATATTTAGAAATGACCATTTATAATATATTTGGTGGTGGTTACATTAACATTACTACTAAATGTTTACACATTACAGGAGCTTTTCAGTAAAATTTCTTACTTCCTTATTATGTGACGAAACTTTTTCTTTTGCGCATTTCGGCGCTAATACAACAAACAGATGATCATATGAGCAATGAAGTAGCACTAATTTAGCAGATGGAGTAAACAACTTATTCGCGATAAAACCAAAATAAATCACCAACGCTCAATTAATTCAAAGGACGTCTCACCCGTTTCACATAAAGGCATGTCGGCTATTGGGTTGTACAGACGAAGAAAAACTATAGAGAAAAATAGCAAAACCAAAGCAGACCACTAAAAGCATTTGTGACAGCACAAGAATCCGAATGTCGTCGATGGTGAATTATGACTGGAAATTTCCCTCCACCTCCTTGTTCGAGTTCTCACACAACACAACACCCAAGCTCCAACATACATTCAATTCATCATCATAAAAGTCACGTAAATATGCCGTTATTGAGATCTATCGGATATCTTTTACACAATTTAACCCGATAGACAAACAGCGGCAACCACTTACATTTATTTGAAAGCGTCGACTGCAGCTGTACAAGCGCGCGAGCGGGTGATTGGTGCATATAAGAGCTTTCATGGACGTTTATTGTATACATATGTGCACTATTCGAAGATGTTGTGGCGCATTGCTTGCGAGCACATATTCAATCTTTCAGTGCTTCATCGACAGCATTTTGTTTATTTTCCACATGAATGATTTATTTGTATATAACATGAGATTTTGTTTTTCAAACATAATCAGCCAAATTTAATGGTTGTCTATACTTAAATTAATATTTTAAAGGAAGTAAATTTAAAGTACTTTCAGAAAAATCTTATCTTATGGCAGAAATTGTCAATTCATTAACTGTATTTCGTCGGAAATCCTGTTAATACGCGTACATTTCGACTCGGAATTGTTTATAAGTATAAACAATGTAAATTGAGTGAAATTTGCACAGAAAAGCAAAAGAGTTTGATAAAATATGTGTCACATGCGAAAAAAGAAAGGCGGATAAATTGAAGTCTGCAGACATACATATGTGGGCGGCATGTACCATATATGTTTTATGTACTGCGTGCAAAATGTATGAAGCTTTATTGTACTAATGGAACAAGTATAATACAAGTACAAGAGTTAAAAACTTTTAGCATACTGTGACTATCAAAGTCGTACAACTTTTGCAAGTTATGTCGATGTATGTAGATGATGATGTGTGTTAAATTTGGAAATGCATGAAGCATGTTAAGCGTTTAGCTGTGAAATCCTAGCGGAAAGAGTTTGTTATGAGTTTTCCTTTGAATAAATTGTGTAGCTTTAAAAAAATTAAAACAAGAATTGGGTTAAACATCTTACTTCTTTTGCATAATATGAGAAACATCTTTGTACTGTTGCAAACTTTAAGTGAGACATAATCTGATTGTTGGTATCACTTTAAATAAATTCAACACTAGCATCAAACTAGTTGGATAGATTTGGTATGATCAATTCTAAGAAATGGTATTTAAACAACTTAATGGAAAACTTTTGAATTTAGTGACACCATCAAGTCAAGGATTTAAAGGAAGAGAAAACATTGCTGTTGGTTTAAAATCTATGTAGATATATCTCAAGTATTATAAAAAATCGTTTCAAAGATATGCAACTTTTTATTTATCCTTAATGGTTTGTTTCTTAACAAATCATTAAGTAAGCTGATTCTACTTGTTTGTAATGTAATTATTTAGGTAGTTTGGATTTTTTTTATCATCACCAAATTCAAACCTCCAATCAGCCAGCAGCTTATTACATTAAACTCGCGTTGATTTACATTATGCACCGCATATAGCATAAATTATATGCGCATATAAAAACCGCATTGTTGCAGTATGAATTGCCACTGTACACAATATGCGGCGATGGCAATTGATGTGGCCTCGGTTTTATGTAAATCGCTTTGTGCCAGTGCCGCTTCCACTGAATGTGATGACTGATTACAGATTATTTTGCATACGGTTTTGATGTACTGACACATCTGTTTCTTTGAATGTGCATTAACCATGACTAAATTTAAGCTGCATCAGTACATTTGCACACAATCGAATTACAAATCATATAATAATTAGCTCACATAAACTTCACTATAAACTGGATCGCCGCAAAATTTATGGACGCATGAGCCCTTAGCAAGGGTTTAGAAAAGAAGCTTTTTTAATCGAGAATATGCCGTTCAATTGGAAATATATTTATGTTTTTGTTATCCAATAAGATAATTGTGTTTACTGAAAATAAAGTGCCATTGGTTGATTTGTTTAACAAAATTTATAAGCATAAACTTTCCTTCGAATTGTATGATGTTTCTTTCTGTAAAGAGAAATTCTGTGCACTCCTTTACAAATGAGATTGCTGTATGTTGCGTTGAGAGCATCATAAAATTGAAAAATTATATGAAGGGAGTTTGTTGAAACATTAAAAGCTCTGTGAAAGCGCACAGTTGAGTATATTCAATTTTAGAAAATATACGAGAATAATTCAAAAATTCAATTTAACTTGAAATAAACAGAAAGTAAACACACAAGATGAACACCAGCTTGCCTTCAGGGTTGGCTACATTAATTGGCCTATACCTCCGCCAAGGGTTCAGAGCTCCGGAAGTGTTTGTATGTTAACGCCAAGCCAGCGGCACATTGTGGAAATATAACAGAAAAATAGGTAGATGTGTGTATAAGAGTATATACGCCGCCATGGCAAAAGAACACAAATTGATTTGCACACTTGAATCATCATCAATCGATTACGCAAAATGGTCGTCAGTAGATGGGTATCGACAGAAGGTGGGATGTAGGAAGCTTGGCAGCCGGTGGGTGGGCGGCACAAAGATAAACGAACTGGAAATTAACGATAAAAAGTATAGGAGGTGGAAGGATGCGAAATAAATGAAGGCAAAGAAACGAATTAGGGAAAACGAACCGAGTGTGTATATAGGATTTGAAGTGGCGTCCTTACCACTCGAGTTGCAGATGAGGGTGTAAAAGGTTCGCTCTCTTCAATTTCGCCGCAGCTTTTTTTTTCTTTTCTCCTCAGCTTTTTCATTTCTTTCGTGCACACATTTCAGCCATGATGAGTGAGGAAGAATTCGCGGGCCACTTCAATTTTTGTGTGCCAACATATATTATTCGCTTGTATTTCTTTTCCTCTCTCTCTCTATCTTTCTCTTGAATTTATTTCTTAACTTTCTATTTTCATTCATGTGGCATAAACGGAAGTAGCAAAGTGAATGTGCATAGCTGAGAATGTAAAATAAATAAAACCAGAAGCAAATAAAATCAACAAGGAAGCAAATAAGCGAAATGAAGCAAATTGACAAGAGGGAAAAGATCACCTGCGGATTCTTAACTCGTACGCATTCTTCGGCTTCGTTTATTTCTCGCCTTGTCCCTTTCAATATGCGGATAGCGAGTGCGTGTACATATACGACTACTTCGACGGATTCACACAAGCATAATAATCCAGTGAACCGCAATAAGATGTACTCCATCGAGACAAATCCAAATGAGGACAAATATGCTGCGCCTTCGGGGTGCTAAAATTCTAGTGT
>JANSTS010013323.1:0-11766 GCA_026546915.1 Sylvicola fuscatus
GCTGCGACATGTATTTATATTTTTGCGTCGATGTGGGGTAATGGGGATGGGGAATTTTAATTCTAACGCCTATCCATCGACTTTAAATTTTAAATAAAATCGATTGCAGCGATGCAGGCGTTCAGTTATTCCATTTCTGCTTGCGATTGGTTGCTGACTTCACTACAAGTTCATCGTTGTTAAATGCAATTGAAGAGTTTGAAAAATCAGTTATTTCCATTGCAGTTCGAAGATTAATTTCCAACTACATCTTTGGACAACCGACCATCAGAAATACTCGACTTTTGTCAGTACACTAAACGGTCCTTTTCAGGATCATACACATATTATAATATAATCTGAAGAATATGAAAGCAAAAAAAATTCTTATTGATTTACCCAATACGAACGTCAAGTTCGCATGTTTGGTGGATACTGCAAAGTACAATAATATAAGAAAAGGGTTTTTACTTACATGTTTAAATATTCTTGTTTTGATTGGAAAAAATTGTGCTAAAATTTTGTACTAGAATATCTGGAAGATTTAATTTTTAATTTCATTTTGTAATCAATAAAATAAATATACAAAACCAATAAGTTTGTTTAGGCCTGTATCGATACGGTTGCCTGATTTTACTGGAATGTAATAAAAAAACGAAGGACGATTTTCCTCAATTAATTGCAAGAAAACAATCACGAAATCCGGTAATTTACGAGCAGGATGAAGGAAACCTTGTCCCTTATCCACGATGTGCTCAATTAGTTCGAAGGATACTTTGTTCTCCGGAGCAGAAAATTTATATCTCTCCTCATCCCATTTTAACAATATTCTTTCACACGATTTCGTGAGATTTTAAAGTAGATATTTAACTTATAAATTTTTGTTTTAGCGGTAAAACCATATATTTCACTACATACATAATTTTATTTCTAGAATAAATATATTAGTAACAATTAAATTTCATAAAAAAAATACATGTATTCGTTTTCCTATCAAATAAGTGTACAAAGTATTCGATACGATATGTTGCAAGCATTTTCAACAACCAAGCACCACTAGAAGAGAAAAAGGACTCGTCGAAAATGCTTACAAAACAAAATCAGAGACTGTCGAACCGGCCCGAACGTTTCAGAATTGTTCTAGAACATCCCTGGTTCGACTGAGACAGGATTAATCTATATTTAAATTTAGGGTCAGTATTAAATTACGTACATGTGTACTAGAGGTATGAAGATATATTATAATTGACTGGCATTCACAAAACAAGGACATCGATTCTACCAGACACCGGCAATTTGCATACCGAGTGGATGGTGCCAATTGGTTCAATTTCGGCTTTAACGTCGTCGAGGAAATGCAGTCACCTATGCAGAATGTTATGTAAAATATAAATTAAATGTGGTGGGTTGACAAATAAGAATTCTATGAATGATATGAAGACATTAAGATGATGAGAATGTTAAAGGAAGTGTTTCGTTAGTAGGTGATTTCTTTGGATTGTTTGTTGTTAACATTTGGGAAGAACGCCTCAATCGGTAAAATGGGGTCCTCCGTTGCGAGAGTAAAGTAGTTGGGGACCTTTCTCGCGGGACCTCCACTCGTATTCACTGAATTATATCTATTCCCACTATTCCCTGAAATAGTTAGTTTAGCTACTTTCTCCGACAGCTCTGACGGGCTCTCGGTGAGGTCATTTTTCGTTGAAGTGTGCGGCCGATACGAGTGATCATCTTTCGCTATTTTCATGATGGCAGTCTCACGTTCACCCGTCTCTGTCGATGGCGCCTCGACAGTTACTTTGGTCTCGTCTGAAGTCGCCGCCACCAAATTATCCTCCTCAGCGTCAAGGGAGACGACCTCTTCAGTCTCCGGCTTCACGACAATTCGCTGACGCGTCACGACTTGCGGGCGACGATTATAAATGGTGGCGTTACGGATGCTACGCTGAGTTGGCTCGACGCTCTGCGGACTCTCTGTGGTGGAATATCTTACTCGATTCTTAAAAGTCCGTCTTGTGCTGTTCGTCGTCCGGGGGGAATAACTCCGAGTCGTTGGCGCGGCCGTTGTCGATAAAGGTTGTGTTTCCGTTGTCGACTTGTAACGATTTTTGAAGACGTTATTTCTTAAATTGAGTCGATTTGTGCCATCTGGTCTGGATGAGTTTTTCACCGGCTCATTGCTCTGAACTGTTTTGACATCAGGAAGTAATCGATTTCTGGTTGGGTATCGCACACCTCTGGTGGTGCTGGGAGTTGATGAAGGGGCTTCAGTTGAGGCTGCACTCTCATTTTCTGACGAACCGCTGTTCTTCTGCCTTTGTGCGTACTCCTTGATGCTGAATCTGGGCCGACTCTTGATATCGTACTTTGTTTGTGGCCTCAGCCGGATGGTAGGAGGACTGGCCACTTCCGGATTCTCACTTGAAATCAATGGAGCTTCAGGCTCAACAAATGTGTTTACTGTGGGCAAACTTTCGTCCTGCACCTCATTGAGAATCTCATCCTTGGGACGTGTCAATTTCGGCCGATTTTGGGGT
The DNA here is from genome assembly GCA_026546915.1 of Sylvicola fuscatus. NCBI lineage: Eukaryota > Metazoa > Arthropoda > Insecta > Diptera > Anisopodidae > Sylvicola > Sylvicola fuscatus. The sequence goes on from JANSTS010013323.1 coordinate 2,517, forward strand.
AGCCTATTGCGATACTTGAAGTTCTCGCGATGCCTAACGTGCGGAGTATGCGTCGATGCCGGACTAACTGCAACAGTTTCAGATGTTTGGACAGGCAGTGGTGAGGCTGTTGTTGTTGAAAATGTGGCGAATGTAGGTAATGATGGAGGAACAAAAAGTTTGGTTGTTCCAAGAGCAATTTCGTTTTCAAGCGGTTCGTTCGTGTTATCGACCGCGGTTGGAGAACTGTAGTTGGTGGTTTCAACGCTAAAGTGAGCGACGTCTGTCACAACTGGGCTGTATAAAGTTTGCGCTTCCGTCGATGTTGAGCTGATGGTGGACGTCGCACCAGTGGTAGTGGTCGTTCTGGTGGTTTCCGGAATTGTCGAGGTGCTGATTGACGTACTCAAAGGTCTTTGTCTGACTTGTTTTGTAGTTGTTTCCTCAAAGATTGGCTGCTTGTTATAAGATTGATCATTAAATCGAGAGTTATCAGCCTGATTTCTAACCGGAACTGGACGACGTCCACGGTTGGGCTTTATTTCTGCCGAGTCGGTTGGCCGTACTGGTCGTCCGCGAATACGCTCTCTCGTGTCCGGCCTTGGGGTATAACTGTTATCCGCCACCTTTACATGGCTAACAGAGTTTTCCTCAACATCGTTAAGTTCTGTAAACGGCGTTGACGCGGTGGTTGTAACTGATGGTCGTTGTTGCGGCCGTGGACGACGTCTGCGCAATTTCGGTTTCTGGGTGGTTGGAGCAACGGTCGTGTACTCCTGTGTCGTGATTTCCCTAATTGGAGAATATGTTGACGTCGACGTGGTTCTATAAGTCTCCTCAGATGGTGGTGGGGGAGGAACCTCGTGCTTAAAGTGATTCTCATAAGAAACGGGACTCGGAGAGGCATGAATCGCTTTCAGGCCAACTGGAGGTGTAACGGCGTCTTCAATTGTGAAGAAGCTGTGCGTGATTGTTTGCTTTGGCGGTTGGTCCTTAAACTTTTTGTCTGCCTGCTCGTTGTAGTAATGCTGCATAAACGGATTGTTCCTGAACTTTTGCTCCATACTCTCGAATACCTTGTAAACGTCGGGTATCACCGTTGACGTTGTGGACGGAGAAGCGGTCGTTGAAGGAATCGTTGCGGGGGTCGCTGGAGACGTGTAGCTTCCAGCATTGCCAACCTCTTGCGACGGACGAATTTCATAGCTGTACCGGTAGGGGTTTTGGGTGGTGCTGGATACTTGATTATCTAGGTTGTAATAATATTTGCTTAGGTCAGGTATCTCGAATTTATGCTTTTGCTTGACGATGTCTGACTCAGACGGAAAACGGACATTATGCTGTTTAGTCGACGGGGACGCTTGTGTATTCACAGCACGTGTAACATCCCTCTGTCCGAATTTCTGTTTGCCCAAATACGGCGGCGGCACCAAGTCCTTGACATAATCCTCGTTCGGCTTGTTTGTGTGCGACTCAACGATTCCCTGGAAATTATTGGCATGCACTCGAATCTGATCCTGATAATTATCACCTTCAGTTGTAAATTGCAGGACGACTTTTGGCTTATTTCGTGGCTGGCTGCTTTGACTCGGTCTCGGTGTGGTGAATTGGTACTGATGTGGCGGCAATGTGTGCGACGTCAATTGTGTGGCTGCCGACGTGAATGCTGGCTGAGGAGTTGTCGTTTGATAGCGCACCGGCGCCAGAGGCTGGGGCTTGACTGAGTAATTGGCCGGACTTACTGGACGAATAAGATGAGACGCCGGACCAAAGTGTGAGAACGACGTAATTATCGATTGGGGAAAGGGTAGATTGTCACTGGCTTTCTGTGGTATCAAGTAATGCTGTTGATCATGCTTCAGTTTGTTTGCTATGGCCAGATGAGCTTGCAGTTTGTTCATCACGGGGTGTGGCTTGGCTGTTATTTGAAACGATGGATTCGTGTAAGCAGACTCCCTGTAATGGAAATGCATGGGTGATGTGGACAAAGTAGCGAATTTTCAAGAAACATTTACCTGTAATTTGTCACTCTGACTGTGGATCCAACGTCGCCAAACGGGTGGTTATTCATGGAAGCTGGTTTCAAAGAGAACGCCGCCAAATTGCCATTGTACCCATTGTATTTCGGGGTTGATGGATACTGATTGTTGATGTAGTGAAAATTGCTAAACTCCGGGCGATAGAGCTGCTTATGGCCGTGGTGAGCCGTCTTCACCGACACGGAAGCGGGCACAATTGTGTGGGAATGCTGCGAGCTGCTCGGCAACAGATTGGCCGTGAACGCCGACAGGTCATGGTGCGGCTGCTGATGACTTTGGTGGTGGTGGTGCACATTTTGTATGGAAATGGGCAATTGATGAGCAGCCGCCAGCTTATGGTAGTGTGGCTGTGATTGAAGTGGCGGATTAAGGCCCTTTATGTACTTCAGTATTTGAGCGTTATGATGTGCAATTTTCGCCAACTCTATTGAATTGGCTGATTCGAATGATGGAATGCTAATGAAATGCGACGACTGGGCTGGTAGGGAAATGGCTCCCGACATGGGACGCCAGCCCGGCTATTTGAAGAATAAGAATTAGCTTTTCGATTAATTAATTGTAATTAAAGCTTACCGATAAATGGATGCTTTGGCAGAATGCACTTGTCAAGAAGACGCCAAAGAGTCCTAGAAAAAAGGATAATTGAAATTAATATTTTATTTACTAAACGACAAGAATTTAAATCAGTTTGAAACTGTCCATTTAAGAAGTTTTCTCCCTGATGGCTAAATTTGCTGCCACCAAATTCAATTCCTCTTATCGTCAAAGTGCGACTAAACGTATTCCGTCGAGTACCAAAACGTGACAACCGATGAAATGGCTGTCCGACTGCGTATCAAATCTCAATTTTGAGTTTGGCCAACAAAAAATGATTTATTGAAATGATTCAGCATTTTCTAACGAACATCGCTTTTCTGGTGTAGTGGAGCTTTTAATTTCGCACCTAACAGCTTGAATTGGTAATTGAACAAAGAAATGAACCAAGACCTCATTAGAAATGCTAGCAGCAAACAAAATTGAGACATAATTGAAAGTTTGCCATTCTTAATACACGCGGGAATTTCACTTTATTTCCACGAAGCGACCCAGAGTGGAACCTGTTAATAACATTCAATTGTTGACAACTTCTTTGCATCGTGGGATTCGCGCAGAAGATTCCTGCTAATGGAGCTTATGGGTCAGTCGTGTCACCGCAAAATTCCTATTGTACAGTTTATAAAAGTTGAATTGAATATTTTTTGGTGTCTTTTTACAACAATAATAGTTTCTTTTAGTCAAGGTAATGAAGTCACGTTCATTGCTAAAGAGATTTAGCTGTCAAGAAGAGCTTTGCCATAGGCTTGAACTTCTGAATGCGGTGGACATGTCGAGCTGACCTTAATTTTATCATCGTCTTATCGACGACACCGTTTTCCGTTTGTTTCTGTTTCATGTCAGATGTAATTGTGCTTCATCGCTGGCAATATGTTCTTGCAACTAATACGATTTATGTATGGCATCTTAAGTGTTAAATTGCATTTAAACTATAACTGATACATGAGAAGCTGATTCAGTTTTGATTGATATTCAATCAATAAATCTGCTTTGTAAACATATTAAAATCAAATAGAATGGATGTTCTAATTAAGAACCGCTAAGAAATTCCTGAATTTTGTAATTTTATGTATCGTAATAAATGTTTACATATTATTACATTTAATTTAAAACTCAGTTTTGCAATAATAGAAAAGCTTTTTGTTTAAATCTAAAGAAAAAATATCTGAAAGAGAACCAGCTTTTTATGTTTCTTCTTAAGATTTGAACAGCTTTTCTTTTATTATGAAAAAGAGTTTTAAATTCGATGTAATAATTTATGTTTGTTAGCATTTAATAAACTTACGGTATCTAATATGTAATTACTAAGACTAATGCACAATTCACTTACTCAAAACTTCAAAAGTGTTTCTTTAAATCTGATAATTGAGTGACTTGTGAGTTGTCTACCATAATAATTATATGGTTTGAAGTGAACTTCACGCAATTTGGCTCAACTAATTTGTATTTTTTAAGAAATCATAAACCTTACCAAGATGCTTTATTTGTATCTCAATATCTGATTTCAGAAAGCTTTACTCGAGCACACAGCTGCTGCCGTATTGGAAAAATCTGGGCCATAAATTGGGAACCACTCAAAATTATTAAAATAATTACAATTCTTCCATATTATTTCATATTTGTTACACATAACAAATAGTTTTGTAACTGTAATCCAAATCAATATCGATTATATGTTGCATTTACAAGTTGCCGCACAAAACATAAAAAAAGTGTATCAAAAGAAAACTCCAGCTGTGCCGCAAAGTTCTATGTTTTTCCAGTTTTCTAATGGCCTTGAATGAATTCACTCTCCCCTTCTACGTGATTAATTGGACCTTTTTCTTAGGAAATTCCGCTAAAGACACAGTGAGCGTTTCCTGTACACCGTTCATATTCTCGCCACATATTCTGCTCACACACTCCCGTACATCTAATGCAGCTTATTGTTTTTAATTATAGCAAATATCTCTTTCCATAATCTCTTCTTGAATTTCACATGCAGAGAAAACAGCCAGCGGTCTGAGGCTTTAATTAAGCCCATATAGAGTAACATACTTAATGCTCCAGTGACTTAGGGCCATCAGATTTGTAACAGTGGTCATTGATTATTACTCAAACATCTTGTTTATTCCACTTAAACATTTGCTTTTATCGCCTCTCGTTTTTTAGTTTTCTGTTTTTTTTTTTTTTTGTTTTTGGTTTCGTTTTTGACTTGAAATAATTTGTTTTCTAAGTTTTCCCAGAAAATGAAAACTTAACACAAATTTGCATGAGCTAAATATTGCGCGGCAAAAGAGTCACTCTTGATTGCGGTCGCATTTTATGTTCTCTGTGCGCGAGACAGCGCAAACAAGTATATGCACATATGAGCTGGTAAGATGTGTGAAACTGTTAAACAGCTTGTAGAAGATCCAAATAACGTGCATTGACCAATTTATGTGTAGGAAATGTTACTTACCGAAGAATAAAACGTATGCAGACATGTTTATGTAGCTCAATGGTCCAAATTAAAACATTTAAGTAAAGTTCTGCGTCTGCTTAAGCCACTGTGACCACCAGTGGTTCGGAGGTTTTCTCTAATTCTGTTTGATTCGTCTTCCCGCAGCTTCAATCAATCGATTCAATTTTTTTTTACGCGATTTATGGCTGTTACACCGTTCTATTTGTTTTCTCACAATAGATTATCGACAATGCTTCGATTAATCGAGCTGACATATTTTCCAGGAGGCCTCCGCAAATTGTTACTTTCGGATTTCGGTCTAGAAACTAACAATGTCTCACGGCGCAAGTTTTGCTTGACTAACTGCACTCGTTCATGTGCATTTTGCGATGACAGTCTGCACTTATTACAAAGTTTTGTCGTCTGTTTATCGTTCCTTCTTCTCAATGTTTTTTTATTAAATGAAAAACTTTCTTGTTTGATTATTTCAATTGAATTCCTTGCTTTTTTCACACACACAAATTTCACACTTCTTTTGCTAAACTAAACAATCACTTGTTCTTTAATTAATCACTTTTTTAATTGCATCATTAATCAAAATGCTTTCGTTTGGTAATTGAGCACTCAGAAACAATAACCGTCTGTCTTATTGGCAACAACAAAAAGACGCGGCGGTCACAAGAAACTGATTGAGAAAAATTTCGCGCTTGCACTCTATCGATCATAGATTTATTGGTAATAGATGGTTTGCTTGCGGTTCGACCTCGATACACCTGCTTGCGGCCAGCCACACAACAGAAGACGGGCGTTCGTGATGTTATCCTACACACGAGAAGAATCGCGATGCATTACAATTTTTATCTAGCACAGCTGAATCGTTATGGTCTCTCCACACTCACGGTTTATGTTAAATGCACGGCAATTGTAATCGCGAACCGAACCACTGGAGAAGCAACATCAAACTGAAGACCACAAGCAGTGTTAAGTCGAAGAAAAGTACTGTCGATTGGGCGCGCGCGCTCGCGTCTTGTGGTGGCCGCCTTCTGGTACGAGACTTATCGCGGCGCATTTTGGCTTGCGCAAGCGGCTCGGCGCAATTGTAATGCACTGAAGCAACGGTAACCATTTTAGATCAACGCACACGCGAATGTTGAAAAGCCAAACAGCACAACATCAACAGCTATATCTTATCTTTTGAAGACCAAAGAAATTAGAAGACGCAATCCGCTGGCGTCACAACATAATTAAGTTATGCAGGCGGCGTAGAATGCGCATGCATTTGGATATCGCAGTAATGAGCTCAGTTTTGGAGGTTGAGGAGAGTATCAATTGAAAGTCGAGGTCATCGCGTGCGTGTATTCATATTATGTTGGTCACATCGCCACTTTATGCACTTCATGCTCAGCTTTATTTGGAAGAACTTTTCAACGATTATAAATCAAAGTGAAAATATTGGCGAGCTTTTTTTGGCACACAACTTTGAACTAAATTTCATTGCCAAAGACGTTTTCCATAAACAACAGCTGCAACATTAATTTTGTTGTTGTTGGACAATCAAGCTTATTATTTAAATTGCAAGAAAAGATCATTAAAAATGTTAAATCATTACCAAACTTTGTGTTTTGGTTTATTGTTGTAATTTTAATTTTTTGTTTTTTTTTTTTTTAATTTTCTGAAGTTTCAGTTTTGTGTTGCACTTACTTAATAAATTTCAGATTTCTTTATCAAATTTTATTTTAGTACTAAACAACACAAATCCTGCATTTAATTGCGATCTGTAATTTAAGACAACTTAAAACGATCTTTATATTTTTCTTAAAGAATATGAATCTAAACAATTCCAATTTTTTTTAAATTTAAAATATAAGGGTAAAAGGTAAGAGCATCAATTTCTTTTACCACACGCATCTTGACAATAAATTACTATTTAATTTTTCACAAATTTTGGAAAAAACTTTAAGAATCAACAAAGAAAAAAAATGTTTGTAAAGAAAACAATGGAATAAAAAAACATTGCAAGTTATTAAAACATTACTAACCTGTAATTACAATAAAACAACAAAAGTTTTAAAGGATTCTGGTTCGATATATGTTTAGGTTTCCGTCCCAAAATTCACCTGCAAAGAAATAATTGGTTTTTAAATGTAAATAATTAAAGTACTAGAAACCAAATGTAATTTTAATATTAAGGAAATTTTAAAACTTTTAAATGAATTCTAAGTTGAATTCTAAAACCAGTGATTTTACGGCAATTCCATTTGCTCTGTAATCACCATGGAATGAATGGCGCTGCAGAAGGAAATGAACAATTAAAAACAAATCCGAATTGAAACTGAAACACAGCGTCGCGACGTTTATGTTTGCTATCAGACGACCCCAGTTTGTACACGTCATTTGTACCTAAATGCACAAGACCATCCAAATTGTTCTGCTCGATTGAGATATGGGATTATGCTTTAATTAAAGTCCTTTACGGGCTGTAACTCACATTCAGCGGCGAACAATTAAAAATCAGAATCCTAGCAAATGCCATTTCTCATGCAAATATCAACAAGGACAATTCATTATGCAATTTAAAATAATTACCTGGTTAGGAACTAATCTCATTAACTTTCTTAGCGTTATTAAAAAAAAACTGAAGCGCAGTGCATCTGCAAAACTTTCAGCGAAATTCAGTCCGAATCCTTGCTATGCTCTCCCTAAAGATGTTTCTAATGAGCGTTTCGCATAGCTTGCAGATAAAGTTCTAAATTGCAATATAAGCATATTTCGACGGTGGAGTTGGAGGCGACGAGGAGCAGGCGAAGCAACCAGTGCTGCTTAATACCGGCGCATTCATTAATTTCCACATAAAGATCTCTTAAATCCGTTTCGTGCAAAGTTTAATGAACGCTGGGAAAGGACAGAGTGTTGCGCTTGGGAAATTCTACACAGTCCACAGCATAAATCTATGCGAATACCAAATAAGCGAAGAAAGGGAAATCGCAGCAAGCATAATATCGCACGCACATCAAATACCTAAACATAGTGCGCTCGGCATTTTGAACATATCTTGAAATAAAATAATAATAATCATAATGACCGTTATATTGTTTTGATGAATTATGCTGCAAACAGCCAATTATCACGTGCACGTCTTATTGTTTCGCCGCGGCGACCACTTAAGCTTTCATTCTGGCCACTGGCATGGCGTGGCCGCAGACGAATCTAATCACAATTCACTGTAAAGACGCAGGGAAAGTTTTCCGGTTCAATATATTTAACCTCTAACGTCGTATGAATGCTAATGAGGCGCGTACCTGGCCAAGTACACGCGTCGCGCCGCCCATACACCGCCGAACAATGGCGATAATCAAATCAAAAGTGACAACGTTGGCCTTCACCTTGGTCACATTCGTAATTAGAAATTAGAGCAAGGATACACGTCATTAGGAGCGCACTCGACAGGACCCATTAACGGCACTACCCCCGTTGTCAAAGGGTGACAAATTGTTGATCTCACTCGGGATTCAATTTGACGTGCGTATATGCGGCCAACAACACCAAATTACAATAATTAAAAGGCATTGTATATTAGTTGGCGCAAAGCGTCAAATTCAAGGATGCCGAACTCATCCTGCACCACCCAAACTGATCACAACGGCGGGTGTTTGCATTTAGTTTTAATGTATGCGGATGTGTCTCAATTCATATTTAATTAGAATCACGTCTTCATCTTTTGCCGGTGCGTTGTGTGTGTGTGTGTGTGTGTTATGGATTCCAGCACGCAGCGCAGGTGGCGTAATTAGCATTATAAATTATTGTGGTGTGTCTTTGAGCAACTGCGGTGCTGCGAATCATAATTTATGTGTCTCTTTAAATTGTGCATAATTAAAGGAGCGAAATTTGACTCTTTCTGGGGTAACTAATTACGGGGTAATTTACTCGTGGCAAGTGTCTTCGCTTCTGCGTTATTGTGGCAATCTGTTTTTATCGTTCATAAACTTGATACACTTAAAATGTTCTCATCCGTTTATCCTCTTTCTTTACATTGATAGCCAATTAACCGGAAATTCGAAAATTTACAGAAATCATAATCAGTCATCTAGAACATTTCTGGAATAAAACTTTTATGGTTACTTTAATTTCAAAGATTTTAATACCGTTAAATTGCACATTTACAACACTTATCCTTGTATTTGAATTAGATGAATTTCTTAGAAAATTTATTGGTGAA
>JANSTS010013323.1:11866-26740 GCA_026546915.1 Sylvicola fuscatus
GGTGATAAATAAGCTCGTACAAACTCTTTGACGGCGATGCTACGAGCTGTGAGCAAGCTTTCGTTGACCATCAACATTTTTTTGGCCACTCAATGGAAGGGATTATCCGCCACGGAATATTTGCACGTTCACTGAACCGCTTTCTAGACAACAAATGAAATTGAAAATATTTACACCGGATGGAATTTAGGGCAGAGCAAATTTCAACTATTATTTTTTTTTGCTCTTCACTGGTCGTGTTTTTCATTTATGAATTATTATTGTATCCATACCGTCAATACTGATCGGTGTAATGTGCATTTAGAAGCGCAGTTCGCGGTGCTTGGCTGCCCTCGCTGCAGTTCGCCGCGGTGAAAGAGAGAATTCGCTGTGCGAATTGCTTTTAATTGGTTTTCGTGAATTTTGCTGCGATTATATGCTCTGGTTGCAGCATAAACATTGCATTTTTCATTTTAGAAACAGCTTATAATCTTCCGCTGGCAAAGCGCATCTTTTCTCTTTTTTTGCCGTATTCTTTGGAGCTTTTTAAATTCTGCGCGTTTTATGGATTTTGTGTGTTTTTCTAGCGCGCGTGTCTTAAGTGCAAATGTAATTTATTTATGCACAAATGCTTTACTGCGAGCTAAAGTGCAATGGCAGCGTTAATTGATCTACGGATTTCACTGCATGTTTTCTGTTGCATTTTCATGGTTAGAAGCTCTATGTAGTAAATTTCGTTTCATGCACTTGCAGTTGCATGATTTAAAGAAGTTAGTGCATGATTTGTCTAGAAAAACACAAAAAGCAGCAAGTGTTAAGCACGAGACATTGATAAATAGCTGAGGTCGAACATAAATGCATGTTAAAGTTGCAGCAAATCGTGGAGGTAAAAATATGTTCTATTGTGTGTGACAGTTTGTCAAACATATACGAGCTTCCTAATAAAAATTGTATGCTGTTCAAGCGCATACAACATTTGACAGGCTATTTATTTAATGTTCAACGTTCTGCAATTTATTGAAGCATTAATATGCAGCCAGTGGCTTCCGATTTAATCACACTTTCATGTTACGCCAGTCTCGCATCCCCTGTGGCGAAGCGTCAATTTGAAAATATGATTTTATTGCGATTGAACAAAGCTTTTAGACATTCTCGACAAAAAGCTTTCCATTAAAGTCAAGTGAACGAATTCAATTTAATTTAAGCATCAACACTTAATTATTTATTCACTCAAGCGTTGGCACTGAAACTTATAATTTCATTTATGAAAGCTTTGCCACAGGGTGTAATCAAACACTTGCAACCACCACCCAAAAGGTCAATAAATTTCGCAAAATTTGTCGCAGTCGTCGCGCTGTTGACGCTGCGTGGGCGTCTATTGGTTTTGGACTAAATACCACGGTCGTAATTGGCCTTACAGGTGGTCACTTTAAAAGTTTAAACAATAATTACTTTCACACGTAAGTGGATCTGGCGTGGAATAATAATGAGGCGGATCGGAGCCAGTACAACGCACTCGCTACGTAGTCAAAAGTAGAGAAATAGACAAGTAAAAGTTGTTTGCTAGACCTTAAAAAGATTTTGATTGATTTCGCTGATCGATTAATTGAGGACGGACCATGTTGATTTAAATTTTATTTTTAGATATTGAAATATTAACTGAATAATTCATAATCTCTCTTCACAAAACGTATCCGTCTTATTGTCAATTAGTCAAATCAAGAGGTCCACCAATGCTGTTGCTTGAACTGTCCGCAGAGCTGAGGGTCTCAGGTGTCTCCTCTTTTACCTGCAGGCGTGCAATGCTCGGATCTTTTTTATCTTTATTTTTATCCTTTTCCTTGTCCTTGTCTTTGTTGTGTTTATGTTTATGCTTGTGCTTATGTTTCTTTTTGTCCTTCTTTTTCTTTTTCTAAAAAAAAAAAACATTAGCACAATTTTCCGATAATTCTGATGAAACGAAAATACCTTTCCAGGTTCAGTTTTAACTTTAGCAGCAGGATCATCTGATGCGCCAAACATTCCTGGTTCGAATCCAACCGGACCACCATCGCCTGTAATTCCAGGAAGCGAAACCGAATTATCAGAACTAAAATCGGTTTTAATCTTCTTCAAATCTGGCTGCAGAACTGGCACGTCCATAATGTCGACTTGTGGTTCCTCCTTTCAATTTATTTATGTTAAAAAATTTTTAGTTTTTTAATAAATAAAATATACCTTAACAATTTGCTCTGCATAATCCAATTTTAAATCCACTTCTTCTTCCATGGTATCAAAAGTTCTCTTTATTGACTGCTCAGAAACGTTATCGATAATGGTTTCCGTAACGACAGTCGTTGTCGCTGCCACATGCATTGAACTCGACAGGGTCGGTATTGTGAATGGGCTGGGTGGTGAATTCTCCTCCTTGATGGTTTCTTTAATGTATGATGAGAACGACAGATTATTCACCTTTTGTGGCCGCATTAATGCAGACAACTCTGGACATGATAAGCACATTGGACGCTTTATTCCGTAAAGGGCGTGATAAAAGTCAACCAAATCACATCGCAGTTTCGTATCGTGACTCAAACAACAACTGGAAATGAAAGGATGATTAGAAAACACTCGAAAAATAATTTTGTACATTTAACTCACTTCATTGAAGCCCAAAGCCTTTCAACAAGCTCTTCACGGTCCAACTTGTGACGGTGGCCACGATCAAAAGGCGGTGAATCAACCAACAGTTGCGCTAATGAATGACGTGCCATCGGATCAGGATCGGACTCTAATAAATCGAGCAATTGCTCTAAATCCTCCCAGCGGCCATCAACTTTCACAAAATCTACTAAACATTCCATAGCAGCGATTCTGAGATCAATGTAATTGCCATAGGCGGCATAACTGCGATAGATTTTTGGACTCGATGGTAAGTGGCCACACTTTTGAAGCTTTCGAATTACTTTTAGACACGAAACTGACACCGAATTCTTGTAGGAGGGAAGATGCTTCTCCAAATTCAACAGCCTTGTCACTTCTTCGAGAACCAACCTAAGAATAAAGATACCATAAGCAATACTGAAACGAGCTTGATCTGTCGTATATCACTTACTTTGCATCGGCCGACAAATTCTCGGCCGTTATAGGAGCACCTTGTTGAGCCACTGATATTACAGGAGTTATTGAACACCCTAAGGCGTCTACCAAAGCAGCTCGGTAATAGTTATCTGAATAATGATTCCTCGTGTTGTCGTTATATTTAAAGAGATCAAGTAGAAAACGAATCACTTCTGGAGGACAAATACCATGTGCTGTTCGGAGTCCTTAAATGACCAACAAAAAATTAAATTGGCTGTATTTTTAAGATACTAATGATTCTTACCAGCCATCGCCACTGGAATTGTCTTTTGCAAAAAATAATGTTGAAAGTTGGTGAAATTATTCTGCTTAATAATGTGCGGCGCACTAAATGATCCAAAGAGTTTTCGAAAAATGTTCAGCATTGCCGGTGGTCCCTGCCAACTGGTCACCATTGCGTTCGCCACTTTAGTCAAGCACATTGCCGCCTCACATCTAACCTTGTAGTAGCAAGTCTCACTTTCAATTGTGTCAGTCAATGCTAGACGGGTTTGTGGAGTCGGATACTTTTCCAGAGCGCTGATTGCATCTAATTGTGCGGTAACATCACGCTCATGGCGCAACTGGAATTGCCATTGAAAGTCGGGCTGTTCAATGTGGACCGAACGCAAGTGAATCATTTCCGGATCTAAGCGGATCCACAAAACAGGTGAGTCACTAGAAATTAAGAAAACGTTAAGATTGTTTAGAAAATAACAAAAAAAGTAGCAACTCACTCCATAGGTGACAAGTCCATGTCAACCTCCTCTCCTGTGCACAAAGGAATTTTCTTCTTTTTATTTCGGCGACTTTTGGAGTGGCACGTGATGTCAGCTTTGACAATTGTGTTTTCAATTTGAAGCGTATGTTTGAAAGTGCCATCCAGCTCCTGCAGCTGTACCAGTAATGGTCCCACATATTTTCGGACGCCCTTCTGAGTCACTGAATCTTGTCGAATCTCCAACTCAATTGTGTTTCGTTTGCGATTAAAGACGCAGGTCAACGAGAACTTGGCGTGTCCCCCAGTTCGAACCCATTGATCCATAAAGACGGACATATCTTTTCCGGTTACCGTGAAAATCGCCTTAGTAAAGACGTTCGTTGAAATCAGCAGATTGTGCCAGAGACCAGCGCCGATTTTAGTTTGGGCAGCATTCGACGCCAAAGATAACTGCTTGTTGAACACTTGCAACAGCAACTCCTGGCCGATGCGATGTTCCAGCATCCGTATAACAAGATGCGCCTTTTTGCGCATCGCTTCTACATACTTTGGCGACATTGTGTGCAGGTTTTTCGGTGAAAAGTGATGAATGATCTCAACTTGTTTTGCCACTGTTGCTGGGGCTGATGAAGATACCGGAAGTGGAGCCGGTGGTTGACTACAATCCAGCACAATGCCTCCAAATTGTTCTTCATACTTCATGACTTCAGACAGTTCAGACTGAACCCAAGCACGATATTCATTGTTACCGAAACACTTCTTGGAATATAATCCACAAAGATACTCAGCAATGCCTTTCGCCAGCCACGTGTCGGACCAATTTTGCATTGCAATAAAACAACCGAAAAACTGTTCAGCAATCGCCCGAGACATCAACTTTCTGGTCTCATAGGTCTGATCGATAACGGCAATCGAATGCAGCAGATGCGTTGACAGGATACTCATGGTTGAGTAAGCGTTCACCTCAGCGTCGCACTCATCCACAAACACTTGTTTGTAGCAGGTGAACGGATAGCGAGTGCTGAGGGTTTCCTCGTAAAACTCAAATGCCTCGTGCATGTAGCGCACGGAATTCTTCAGCAAAGGCATCAACTGTGGCAGACAGAAGTGAGTCACCTCATGCATGTGCGGATCGACGTATACCTCAAATGGGCCAATGGCTAGCGCGATATTTGGAGCCGCCACTGGCATTGACAGGACATAATGATAGGTTTTGCGCCGTAGGTCTGGTGTCATGACAACCTCGACCAATTCTCCGCAGGAGACAGCCGTCATGTTTTCGTCTACAGTGAACTCCAGCTTCCAAGTGCACGGCTCAGCGAAACTGTCTACACAAGGAAACCACAAACGTGACGAGTTTTCATAGGCAATCGTATAGCAATGAGACGACTCCTTTGCCGAAGGATCGTCACTCTCAGGACAAACAAAGTGAATGCCACCTTCTGGCTTTTCCATTGAGAATTCAATGCTCACGCGCAGTCCACGTCCCTCACTGACTAAGTGATAGGCTTCCGGCATTATAGTAATAACTAATTCGCCGGCGCTGTTGTCAGGATCTACTTTCTGGGCAGCATTGTAGTGCATTTTGGAAAATGCTTCCAGTGATCGACTAAATAAAAATAAATAAAAACTCATGATGTATGTTCTATTTTAATTAATATTTAACTTACGTTTTGGGATCACTTTGGCAAATATCCAAGAATGGATCAAAATACTCGTATGGAGCTTCATAGGTGTCGTTGAGTACTACACGATAGATGCGGCACTGCTTGGCGTTCAACTTTAGCGTCCGCAAATTGTCTCGAATCGGAACAATTGTTAGCTCAACAAATCCCTAAGGCAATGCAACTGCTTAATTATATGATCTAATTTTATTTTAATAAATATCTTACAATTATTGTTTTCTGTTCGAAGTTTATTCCGGTGAGACTGAGTATTTGATGAGCTGTGGAGGGCAAAAATTGTTAGTAATGATTTTTTGGTAATTAGTGAATATACTTATAATTTGAATGGTCGAATATTATCAGCGGTTTTTTCCTTCTTCATTTTCGCATAGTTTATTTAAGTTTTTGGCTTAAATAATACGAAAATTGCAAAAAACTTTAAGTTTGTTTACAATGGTGCACGATTCTTTTGGAAATTTTTTTAAAATCACTACCCACTGACACTTTAACTTCTTGTAATTTGACAGATTCATATATATTATTTATATGAAATTTTTATACGCGAATGACATAATCCCAAAAAACCGCAAATGTATTAAAGAAAGTCTTCAGTCAATATTTGCGGTACAAAACCGGAGCAAAATTATGTTTTTTTTATAACAGAAAACATTTTTTGGTTATTATATTTACGATAAGAAGTAGAAAATTTGTTGAATAGAACATCGTAATAAAATATAATTTTGGAATACCATTAAATATTTTTAGGAAACTTTTATGGATAAATAATATATTTATATATATATTCAATCAATATATAAATGTCTATATATAATGTATATACATTTTTAAATATATATGATTTAAATATATAACCTCAAAAAATCAGAAACGCCGACTGCAGAAATTTGTGCAAAAAATAAAAGTGATATTTATACAATAATTGCAATGAACAATTCATGTCCTTCATCTGGGTAAATACATCCTTGCATTACAACAATCAAACAATTAATTAAGTGAATGGTCAATTGCAGTTCACCAACTACCACCACAACAACTCCAGCGCGCCAAAAGTCGGCGATTGTTGAGAAAAGTCTTGACCTTTATTTGCACAAGAAGTACATACGTGAATCACTTAAGTATGGAGCCCTAAATGCACTTCTATTGTCGATTCTGCTGTACGATATCACATCCAAATGTCCATACAACTTCTCAAATTGGTATTACTTGGAGTACGCATTTTGCGTGATAACTGGACTGAGTTTGTTCTACAATTTGTCGCGAGTTTTGTACTACAAAATCAGCTGTAAGCCAGTCGGTGGAACATTGGAGCAAAGCAGATTGCTGAAATTCCCAGAGAACGACGGCTCGTTTGTAGTAACTCCCACAAAAGCGAAGACTCCGACCACCAGCAAAACGCCGACTAACATAACCGCACTCAGCTGGTCGCATTCATCTTTCAACGACTGTACGTATATTCTTAACATTCTTAACTTAGTACTCATGTAACAATTTGTTTTGATAAATATAGCAAATCGCACAATGGGTACACCAGGCTGGACGTATACTCGTGGATCTCCACAGTCGGTTGGCGGCGGAATGAATCAAAGTTATGGCCAAAATATGTCGTGGAATTGTACTTCTGGAATGAATCAGAGCAACACAAGCGGAAATAACAGTCCATTCGTCTCGCCATACAAGGATCAGCACATTAATGACGAATTTATTACCGAGCAAAATGGACTCGATCGTTATTTACGGTAATTTCATGTTTTTTTTCAATGAAATCAATCAATCTCAGCATAAAGATCTGTTTAAGATCGGCGAGGGAGGAACTAAATACTTCGCAAGAGTCAGCTGGCCACAATGTGACGAATGTTATCAATTCTTTTTGGGGTTATTGCAACAATGCAGCAAATCTCCTAAAAACCTCAACATACCAACTGTCACCTTCAACGTCGACACCAAGTAAACAAACGGCCCAGGATGATGTCGGCATTTTCAACACCAGTGGACTTGACAGAAATTCGGAGATGATCAAGAAAATCTCAACTGCCAAATTATCTGCGTATGTGGCTAACTTAAGAATGGTAAGTTAAGCCTATCCAAAACCATTTAAGACAAAATTGTTAATAGTTTTATTGTCAGTGGATATCCTGCACAATCTTAGAACGTCTAGTGGGTGAGATCAACAAAATTGACAGTGCTTTTAAGTCGCGTGGATTTTCCGACATTCAAATTGGAAGTGTCGGACTCGAACGATTGAAAAAGACTGCAGAAAACCAGCAGCTTGTCACAAACATCCCGATGCTGCCTCTAATCATACCATTCCTGGAAATGTCTACCAATCAGGAGTATCTCGTTCAACGAATGCGTGACCTCTCTAAGGGCAGCTGCATTGGTGGATATCGTTGGAATGCTGGAACATCGTATCATGGTCTTAATTGGGACGAACATTTGCCCACCGATGCCGCTGTAAATTATACCAAAGTTGATGCATCTTGAATATTGTTGATGTTTTTTAAATTTCAGATAATTTTCCACGTATTTTGCGCATATTTGGACAGCCAGTTGATGCCATTACCTCAGCCAGGTGGCAGGCCGTTCTTCAATCGTTATGTCGTGTTTGGTGATAAAAAGACCTCCGACGAGACACTTGCTGAAGTCAAAAACAAATCAAAATGTGCCATTCTCTGCAGTAATTCAATGAAGCCGAAATTTAATTTTATAAGTGACAACAAGATTCACAATTGTGTTGATGTAAGATGTTAACATTTTATGTTGCCTGCTATTGCTTATGCTTAAATTTTTATTTACAGGACCGAAACAGTTTGTTTTATGTAATTATTCAATTCCTGATTTACATGAAAACGCATCACGACGGTATTTTGGAGGGTGTCAACTTGGGAAAGAGCGGCATCAACATAATGTGTGTCATTGAGGATTCTCACTAACAAAAGTATCATCATAATTTAACTAACTTAAGCTTCATAAACTAAATTATAAACATTTTTTAAATTTTAATAAACAATGAATGATTGAATGAATGAAAAAGATTTTATTGTTTTATTTTTGATTTAATAAGTAAACCAAGAATACTTAAGTAGCTGAAATTTTAAACGGTAAGATACTTATCGCACCCGAGTATATTCAGCAAAGTGCTGAAAAATATTGTGACTAATGACTTATGAGATGTCCTTTTATATAAACCAATATATATATAGTTTATAGTCAAACAAAAATCAGCTGAGAACCGGCTGCTGCACCCCAAAGTTCATTCTAACTTCAGCCCCCAACAGAAAGGGCGGTGCACGTGACCTTTACGAATTGTTACAGAAATCTTTTGTTTGTAACTTTTATTCATCAAAAACTCAGAAAATCAACAAACTTTCAAGGAAACAATATGTTTTCTATTTGCAAACAAACCCATCCCGCTTCAGGCATTGAACATTCGATTTCCTGCCATTTTTTCGACAACATTGAAGAAAATCTGGTCACAGCAGCCGATAATACATTAAAAGTGTACAAAATAGTGCCGGACATCAAGCCCAATTCTAACGAAGAATTTCCAGGTAACTATATAATTTATGATTAATGTCCAAAACTGTTCCAAACGACATGATTTTCTTATTAGATGAAAGCCCACCAAAAATGCATCTTAATTGTGTGGCCACATTTCAACTATTCGGCAATATAATGTCAATAAAATCGGCCAAATTAGTTGGATTTGAAAGGGACGTGCTGTTGATGAGTTTTCAAGACGCAAAATTGTCAGTAGTTCAACTTGATCCCAGCACCCACGAGTTGGAGACATTGTCAATACATAGTTACGAAGATGACGATATGAAAAGTGGATGGACCACCGACAAATGTATGCCACTTCTGCGTGTGGATCCTGAGAATCGCTGTGCTGTTATGCTGGTTTGTGACAGAGCATTGGCTGTCCTGCCATTCAAGTCGTACAATCTGGATGAAATGAGTGAACACGATGACAAGCCCATGAAATTGGTAAATATTTGATTAATTTTATAATTTGTAGATACTAGACATAAAATATATCTGTTTAAAAATTGATAAATTATAATAAAGACTTCGTGGACTGATAAATATCCGATTCAATCGTCTTATATAATATCTCTGAGAGACATGAGTATCAAGATCCAGAATATAATTGACATGCAGTTCTTGCACGAATATAACGAACCAACACTTCTCATCCTTTACGAGCCAATTCGTACACATGCCGGGTAATAAAGTTAATTGCACGTCTTACAATGTCTTTAAATTGATGTTTGTTTACAGTCGTTTAGCAGTACGTCGAGACACTTGTTCGATTGCTGTAATAACTTTAAATATCAATTTACAAGTACATCCAATCGTCTGGTCAATGGACAACTTGCCATTTGATTGCAAACAATTATTGCCGATTACTAAGCCAATTGGAGGCTGCTTGGTGATCTGCACAAACTCGATAATTGTTTTAAACCAAGGTGTCCAGCCGTATGGTGTAAGTCTCAATAGCACCGCCGAACAGACAACCAGTTTTCCATTAAGTATGATTCTTTGATAATGTTTGTAATAATTTGTAATTAACGAAATTTATTAATCAAAGAAATTCAAAATGATGTCGCAATAACGTTGGATGAAGCGAGATTTGTATTTTTCCAGCCAAATAGGTTGATAATGTCCCTCGGAGGAGGTGATTTGTACGTAATAACACTTTACGCTTCAAGATTGAGGGAAAATCTCCGATTTCAGTTTGATAAAGTTGCTTCAAGTGGTTTAAGCAATTGCGTGAGTTTTCTTAAAACAACTAAGAAATGAGATTTCTTAAATGTATTTTTTTTTAGATGTGTTTGTGTCATGAAGAGTATCTTTTTCTGGGATCGCGATTGGGCAACTCACTTCTATTGCGTTTTACAACACAAACCTCCAAATGTTTGGACGACAATAAAGAGAATATGGAAATTGAGACTGGTCAGTCCTGCAGATTTTTTTCTTAAAAAAAAACAATTACAATTAAATTTTCTTGTAGATTCGCCATTACAAAATATGAGCGAAAATAAGGACTTAGTTGTTTCCGGTTCTGATGTTGCAATTGAGTTATGCGACAGCATAATTAACATTGGGCCAATTACATTTATGGCGGCAGGATTACGAGCATCGGAACTATTAGCAGAAGGCACGCAGGCCAACGAAAATGTTTCGACCAATGACTTGGAGATTGTTACAGCAAGTGGGAGTGGCAAAAACGGCGCCCTTTGCATCTTACAAAACTCAATTCGGCCAAACATTATCACTAGTTTTCGTCTTTCCGGTAATTATGATTTCTGATCGTCATTGTTGAATGAATTTTAAATATTTTACCTAAAGGATGCTTAAATGTATGGACTGTCTATGATGAATCCAAGAAAAATACAGAATCGGGCTTACATCATGCCTATATGATCCTTTCGCTGGAAAACTCTACTAATGTAAGACAACTCATAGTTTCCCAAAAAACAAAATGTAATATAAAAATATCTCTAGATATTTAAAACAGGAAACAAGCTTAATAAAATGGATAACAGTGGCTTCTGCAGCACTTTGCCGACCATATTTGTGGGCAACCTGGGAGAAAACCGATATATTATTCAAGTAACAACGCAAAGTATTCGACTATTAAAAGGATCAGCGCTTATTCAAAATATTCCAATGGACCATACCTTAATCAATGTGTCAATATGCGATCCGTATGTTTGTATTCTGACGTCGGATGGTAGCGTTATCACCATGGTGCTCAAAAAAACCAAAGACTTGACACGATTAGCAATAAATAAACGTGCAATATGCAATGTAAGACGTGTCCTAAAAGGTTACATTTAAATATATTCAATAAAACATTTTTCTTATGATTTTAAGTCTCCGCCAATAATTGCTCTGAGTGCATATCGCGATTCATCTGGATTATTTACAACGGAAAATAATGAATTATCGCAAGATTCATCCGACTTTAAGTTCATTAAAACCGAAAAGGTTTTCAAGATGGACACTGAAGAGGAGTCATTGTATCGAAAAGACGAGAAGACAGAAAAGAAGGTAATGACTATTGTAGTACACAAACATTTATAAATGGTTTTAGGTTTTTTTTTTGAATTCCAGGAAACTGAAAATACGATTCAGAAATGGTGGCGTCGGTTTTTACATTCAACCAAACCAACTTATTGGGTTTTAGTTCTTAGAAATGACGGCAGTTTGGAGATTTATTCACTGCCTGTATTGAAGATAATGTTTTTGGCGGCAAATCCTGGCAATTGCGAAGTGGTAAGAAAATTAACACTAAAAACAATTATGATTTCTAATTTTTTTCTCAATAATTAAAGATATTTCCGGGTTCGTCAAAGATGGAAAGTGTCTTAGATGTACCAACACCCCAAGAAGTGTTGTTGGTTGGATTAGGAAGGCATGGAACAATTCCAACATTATTTCTTCGCATTCAATCAGAGATTGTGATTTATCGAGTAAGCAATAACTCAGAAAATCGGTCAATAAAACACTTTTATTCACTGTTTCCGTTTTATCATTATTAGGTAATTAAAAGTGAAACGGGTCATCTTAAAATTCGCTTCAAGAAGATGTCGCATTCGATAATAAATCCATTTAATACGCCAAACAATGAAGAGTCATCACAATACTCAAATAAAATTCGATACTTTGGTAAGATTGTCTGATCGCATGTACCATTTCCTTTTTTTTTGTTTAATTTCCTTTTTACCAGACAACATATCCGGCTACAGTGGAGTCGCGATTTGCGGTGATCGACCATTTTTCGTGTTCCTGTCGAACCATGTCGAACTACACTCGTACAGACTGTTCAACAACACCCCAATAACGGGCTTTGCCGCATTCAATACCGTCAACTGTGCCAATGGCCTGATATATTTTGACCAGAATTGCGATCTGAAAATTGCAACTTTTCCCAAACACCAGATCTTTGATGGTGACTGGCTGGTGCAAAAGGTGCCGCTACATTCCAGCCCCAGGCATATTGTCTATCATCTGGAACGGAAGTTGTATTGCTTCGTCAAAGTTTCTTCATTCTGTCGTTTTTCTTATGACGGTCTCTGTTTGGAAACCATACAGAACAAGATTGATAAACGGTGCGAATGTTTAAAAAAATTTGATAAAAACAAAATTAAAGGTTTTTCTTCAATCCATCGTGCAGATCAATTTTCCCGTCCATCATGAAATCCGAAATTTTGCTGTTTTCTCCAAATTGCTTTGAAATTGTGCCCGAAGAAAGAATTGCATTGAATCTGCATGAGCGCGTGGTAGCCCTCAAAATTGTCCTACTGTCCAGTGATGAAACAAGGTATGAATTTAGTGCTTAAGAATTTTTAAAGAAAAATCAAAAAGGGAAAACTGTATTTAGTTATTCATCAGTATCAATATTTGCGTCAATAACTAAATGTATTTATTGTGTGTTAGCCAAGTGGCGTTGAACGTAATTAAGTTGTCAATTTTAGGTCGGGCCTAAAGGAATACATTTGCATCGGTACCGATTACAACTACGGCGAAGACATTGCGTCTCTGGGGCGTGTAAGTGTAGCCCTTTAATTGGGTCCCCAGCCGTTTAATTAACAGCCTGATTTAATGTTATACCGAATTGCCGAATTTCAGATATTGATTTACGACATAATTGAAGTAGTGCCAGAACTGGAAAAGCCTTTAACGCGCTTTAAGTTTAAAAAAGTTTGCGAGAAAGTGCAGCTGCGAGACGTTACAGCAGTAACACATGTGCTTGGACACCTGGTCGCTGCAGTGGGAAATAAGGTCTGCTCACATGTGCAGAAACACCGATTCGTTGACTAATTATGTGTTTTTGTCCTTAGATTTTTTTATGGCAGCTCATAGAAAACGACTTGATTGGAGTGTCCTTTATCGATGCCAATTTGTTTGTCGTGGATATGGTTTCCATAAACTCGTTTATTCTCGTTAGTGACTATCAACAATCCATCAGCATTATAAGATATCAAGTACAGTGATTTGTACGTTAAAAATCCCCATTTTATTCTATCTTTCTTTTCTTATTTGCAGGATAAATATCGCGCACTTTCGGTTGTATCCAGCGATTATAGAAAGATGATTGTGTATAGCATTCAATATATTGTGGATGACACTGATTTGGGTTTTCTAGTCACTGACAATAATCAAAATCTTCATGTGTTCATGTTTGAACAAGAGAACCGCAATTCGTTTGGAGGTAATTTTAGAAATGTTGTAATTGAAACATCTACCATTACATGATATTTCAGGTCAAAAGCTCATTCGAAAAGCTGATTATAATCTAAGGCAGAACGTGAATTCCATGTTCCGTATAAAATGCAATCTTGGTGATGCTCAACTTGAACGTTGTGATTATAAACACAAACAACTGACAATGTTTGGTAGGATGAATTAAAATTTAATGTTTCAATGTTCTAACTTTATATATTACCAGGAACTTTAAGCGGAGGCATTGGTTATGTGCTACCACTGCCCGAAAAGACATACAAACGCTTAACTATGCTGCAGAATGTGTTGTTTATCCGTTCAGAGCGAATTTGTGGGCTGAGTCCAAAATGGTTTAGGTAAGCTGTTGTTAGTTTGATTCGTTTAAGATTCCAAATTCTACTAATCTTTTTTTGCAGAACAATAAATGGGTTACGACAAGAGAAAGCTGTACGTTGCATTATTGATGGAGAAGTTGTTTTCTCCTTTTTCAATCTACCGTTTATGGAGAAACAACTAATTGCTGATAAAATTGGATCAAGCATTGAAGATATTCGCAGAGATTTGGCAGAAATATATAAGGCGTCTTCCATTTTTTAAATTTTTTACGTAACAAATCAGTAAAGTTTTGATGTTTCATTATATAGAAATATATCAGAATCTTTAACGAGAAGCGAATTCTTTAAAGCATTCTTTGCCCAACCACATCATTGTCTATTTGTTTCATCTTCAGTAAGAATTTGCGTCCATTTTCTAATTTGCTTCAGTTTCAGGTTTTCAGGAGTTTTGCGTGGGCGCCTCCCATCGTCCTTTTATTCCACTGTTCTATTTGCATGCTGAACATATTAAAAAATACCATTCAATCCAATGCCAAGTTAATGTTTAATGCATGAGCTTTGCTATGTGGATTGTGTGTGGCTCCTTTTCGGAATGTAAAAGATTTGCGACTAAAGAGATTCATGCTTGCCGGTTGCCTTTGATCGGATTTGCATTCCTCATCCTTTGTGATATGCTGTGCTGCTGGCTGCTGCTTAGTGCATATTTTCGTTGCTTATGTTTTTGCGAATTCTATATGGATTCGGACAAGGTGGGTAAAATATTATCAGGACATGTGGTGTGCTTGGATATAAATCTTGCATAAATTGTACACAGATTTGTGGTGAAAAA
>JANSTS010013334.1:0-11890 GCA_026546915.1 Sylvicola fuscatus
ATATACATATAAATACATATATGACATATAGATCAGCGTATATAAATAAGAAAGCAATTGAAGGCGTGCATTCTGTCTCATCAAAATGTTGCTGAAAATATAATAAGAAATAACCATAAGGGCTGATGCTTTTTGTGAAGTGATTTGGCTGACGAGTAAAGACGTTAAAAGCTCCATGGTTATGTGACTGCTTTATATGGTATAAATGCATAACATATTTTGAATCTGAATCCATCTTGCGTAAACACGCGAGCGACAAATCTTGATGTTGATTTGTCGCAAATGCTGAAGCAATGCGTGCGTATAAGAGGGTAGAATGTTATTAAAAAGCCTAGAAGTTATATGATAAATGTAGACAGTGAAAGGTGTCTAAGAGGGATGATCGTGTGTAGATTGGGGACTGTCGCGCGACAAAATTTGCATATAAACGTGCGTCAAAAAGTGTTGTACAGATCCTATGATGTGTACAAAACACAGGTGGATGAATACGCTTTTGTTTCCACAAACAATTTCTATCGTGACGTTGTTTTTGCGCCCAGATGAATTCACACTTTCAGAATTTCGGGAGATTGTATCCAAAAGTGGGCGGTTTCTGCTACCCGGAAACGAATTGTGTTTTCGCGAAGAGGAGATGATGTTAAGCCGATGCTCATCCTCCCACATGCACATATTAAAACGAATTTATTTACATTTATGCATATGTATATATGTTTAAAGTAACATTCTTGAAACATGTGTGGTTGGTATTAGGGGCATATGCCATCCGCACGGAATTATTAAATGCGCGCCACAATGATACTGCTTGACGTCCTGCGAATTGTATGTTCAATTTCAGGGAATATTAATATTTAAATTCGGCAGACTTTATACAAAGGGCATATGTGTAAGTCTTCCGTTGTTCACGAGCGCACGTTGCGGTTCAGCTTCACAAAAATGTAACAATACCGAAATAAATCAAGGCAATGTAGCCTTTATTTGCATGTATGTAGGTACATTGCATCATAGGGCTCGGGTCTAGTCTAACTAAGTAAATGTGCTGAATAATTCAATAAATGTTAGCAAATTTAGTTGCAACATTTTGTGATAACATATTAAGCAACATAAACTCGTTTCAGAAACGGGGTTAAATTCGCGGCAAAATATAATATAATTGGTTTATACCTTCTTTTTATGTGTTATTGTTTGCAAAGGACTAAAACACTAAATTTAATACGATAATAGCAAAATAAATCATTATTATTCAAAATTGAAACAGATTTCTGATTAATTGCTGTTGGCATAATATGACTAATGACCGTTGAAGGATAAATTTCAAGTACGTATTTGTATACGGTAAACACAATTATGGATAGTAACATATTTCATTGTCGAGACAGGAATCAGTGGGAAATTTATGGCACCACATTAAATATAAATAGATACATTTGAAAATTACAATTTCCTAATTAATGCACATAAATCGCTTACTAACATAAAAAATTACCCCGACCAATATCGGCATATGCATCCCCTTTTCCTATAAAACGCCACATTGCCATACAAGTCCTTACTTAAAGTATTTTCTCAATCATAAAGCCCTTCAACATAAAGCGCGAGTTTTGGTTGCGTGGGTACTAATCACTACACTAATTTCGTGCACATACGAGCACACATACGCGCGCTAGACGACACCCCAATTATTCAATAAAACTCTGATAGCTTTTCCTTCCTCCCATCGTATAGCCAACATATTGTATATAAGATCAATTATACGCACAAGAATCATATGTTTCTATATTGGTGTTTAAGACGTTATACTACTTACTCTTATGAACATGAATCCTTACAATTTGAATTAATGGAAATTGGAGTTGAATTACAGGTACAACTATATATACATAATACAAAAGTACAAGAGAACAATATGATCACACATAAAATGTGTATGTACAATAATCTAAAGCCGCTGATATAAAAGATTAAGAGGTTCAGTAGTATAAGTGATGAACCGTCTTATTATACAAACGGAAGATGAAAAATACATTTGCCATTATAGGAAGAAGCAACCACAAAACCAAAGAAGAGAAACGTACAAACGAATGAATATTATGGGGAAAAGATGGGGATGATGGGGTGAAAATAATACTATTTGCTCGGAATATTATTTCCACAACAATCGAATGTTAGACATGAATCTTGTACAGCATTTTTGCGATGCTCGGTTCTGCGGTTTATCTAAAAATGGGCAATTTGCGGATGCATTTATACCTTCATTTGGTGAAAGTAGTTGTTTTAAAACCACGAATATTTATATCTAATACATCTTCACATGTCTGACCTCGCCTTGAAAAAACGATTCTAAATGATAATAATATAAAATCCTTAAAAAGTATACAAGTAAACAAAAAATGTATTTAAACGGAAATAATTTTCTTTTGTCTCCAAAATTAGTCTTTAAAGCCATTCAATTACAAACAATTTGACAGCGCTGATTTTTTGCTGCTGTAAACACTAAGTGGTTTGTGCTTTGCACTCGCTTATTGGTACAAGAACTCCAACAGCGGCGGCGTACCCGTTGCAAAGCTTAGCGCAGTTAAGCTCTGTTAATCCTTTTGGCCCTGTCGCGAGCGCAATTTTTTAATAGGAACGCTTTCTGCACAAAAGAAAATGATTGCGTTGGAATATAAAAGGATACTACTTTTCCTAAGAGATACATTTACAAAACCAATATATATGAGCCAGTGTGTACATAAAATGCATTCTTTTGGCCTTTATCCATACATTATTACAGAGTGCACAAATAAAACCTGCACTGTTTGCTCACATTAATTACACAGATGGGACACACTGCCAAAGGATAGCAGAATAATGTATAAACATACGGATAATGCTGGGAAAGAATCAACAAGGAAATCCTGCACGTTTCTTTATGATTTATCATTTCAATTAAAAGTTTGCCGCGTGTGTGGATGTGGGTGAGTCCTTTTTTTTAATATTGATCCCAGTGGACTAATTAAAATCGTATAAAAGCGTATCTCTCTTATGAAGTTTGCCTGAAGATATTTCGACTGCTTTTTATATGTTAAATAAGTTTAAAAAATAAATCCATTATTAAATGGTTACTCGAATGAAAAATTAATTTTAAAAGGCGAACAAAATTAATCATATAAGATTTATTATATTTTATTGAAACCAACATATTTGTATTTTATCTATTTAATTTAAATTAATGTTTTATTAATACGTATGTTAATTCATCATAGCTACATATTTGTTCTTCTACGTTTCCAGTGACTTGTTTTTTTGTCATCATACAAATAACAAAACCAATGAATCGAAGGCACACATGTCATGAAATAAGACACATTCCAATGGATGTCCATAAAACTGAATAGCTTCTAAACACAATAGAAAAAAGGTTAATTTGAGACAGCTGGAGGCCGTACAGTCTGCACCACCAATCAGTTGGGAAATGGGGGAGTAAAAGCGGAAAGGAAAAAAAACCGGAAGCAACCCGTAATGTTGCCATTATCATCAACAACATTACGCACAAGAACAACAAGCAAGAAAATACAAGGATCCACCACCAGAGTGTCAATGTCGGTTGATCAAACCGCATCCAATCTGTAGCCTGGATATCGAGCCGGAATGGGGCCACTGTTTAGCCAGCCGCTAATTCGTGGTCGGAAAACTTCAATTAACTGACATCTTCCCTTCAACTATTTAGCATCTTTTTTTTTTGTGTTTAGAGTGAATGATGCGATTTTTTCACATCCTCGTAACCTCTAAATGTGTTTATCAGCGAACCTCCTCATTCAATGTTGCTCTGCCCTCGTTGAAACAATACGCGAGAACAAACGGAAAAACTCTGTCATAATAATGGCAACACATTATGGATGTGAAATTAAATGAAAATAAATGCGCGTTTAAGGAGACCCTCAAGTACCTCATTAAAACATTTTCCGCAAACTGAAATCATTCTTATCTTTTCTGTATGTGGCTTTGCTTTACTCTGTGCTCTCCTCAAATTATGCGGCGCTTTGTATTGCTATAAGCTTTTTGCCGGCACAATAAACTTGGTCTCAAGTCCCGAACCCCGTTCCTGCGTATACACGCAATCCTTAAAGTATGAATTCACTTGTGATGGGTTACAATTCATTTGCCGCCTATTCAGCCATTCATTTATTCACGTGGTTAATTTAATTAGATAATTCTATAGAATTCATAGCTATTACATAGCATCCCTTTTATGGTTTTACATATATACGCATGTTCTTTTTGGGAACTTTACCACTGAACACAATGTCTAATGGAATTCTGTAGAAAAACATAAAAGAATAGCAAAATGAACAATTATATGTTTTTTGTCCACAAGATGAAAGGCTGATAAAAAAAAAGTATGTTAGAGATAGTGAAGTTAAAGCTAAGATTGATATCCCGAAATTCTCATATAAAAAGGATTGCTCAAATGTACGAAATATCAATCGATTTGCAATCGTACGTGGTTTCTTAAATGGATATAAAACAAAACTTGGCAGATTAATGAATACGTTACTTTGAAAAACTTTTTACCATTATTTTTTGATAGCTCCTGTATGTTTGAACATACATTTTTAATGTACAATTTGGCAGACTTTGACTTATTGAAGGTGATTGAGTGTAAGGATTCCCTAAACTTAAGAGGTAATTGAATTATGTATACGTTTATTTATGGAAAATGATTCGCATGGAGTGACCACTTTCAAAAATGAAAGCGTGCAAATTGTAAATGTACATAAAAATGGTGATAAAATTTTGTATTGGTGGAAAAGGTCATTGGATTATGATGCGTGACACTTAAGCAGTGAGAGAAAACTAAGATACATTTTTGTTAAAGAAAATATTGATTACATCTCTCCCACAAATTACTTCAATAAATGCAAAATAAAAAATTGTTCAACTCAAAAAGAGTGTAAAACAATACTAAAAACGACAAAGACATCCTTTTCTTATTCAATATAAACTTTTGTAACATAAAAAAATAAATTGACTGAAATCTTCTAAGTTGAAAAACTTAGTAACTATACTTCAATACAAAGTTACTCTGCAGTCTTTTTACTAGCCAACTGTATTATGTATTAAAGCATGTTTACAAAAATACTGAGTTGTTTATATTGCCTGGCAATAGTATAGCAGAAGCCAACCCTTACCCAGAAAAAAAGCGTTTGCACCATTCAGCTCAAACGACACATATATTTCAGGCAATATACGGGGTTAAACTAATAGAACCAGAATACCATGAAAGGGCTTATATGAATTTCCCCATTATTCGCTATTTCCTGTTTGTTGTACAGTTGCTGCTCTCTCTCTCCTTCAGATTGCAAGCCCAACCACCACCCGCATAGGCTGAGAGATTGACGACATGAGTGGGCAACCCACGAAATGGCTTGTATTTCAAACCGCCACCACATTCCCTACAACCTCAATCTCCACATGTACTCTGTCTCAAACTATGTATATTAAAGTAGTCTTTATTTGGCAAAAAAAAAAATTGTGTTTGCTTCAATGGAATTTCAATTTAAAAAAGAAACAATAAGACACACATCAATTTACGGGCCAGTAATCTTTCAAAATCAAAGGAAATTTTGGCAGTAGAGGTGTACATATGTGAATAGGTTTAAACGCCCGTATACACGCAGCCAAATATTGGATAAACAGCACAAAAACATTTGAACCTTATAATAAAAAAAAAACAAAACAAAAAAACAGCCACGAATTCAGAAGGAAGCGTATGGGGGTGTTTATAATCGATGGACATTTATCGAAGGTATGAATTTTGTTGGAAGCAAACATGGACAGTGCAAAAAACGAAAATATGCTAGGTTGATGTAAAAGTGCACCAGGCAGGAAAATCGATTTTCGATTTTGAAACGCTCCAGTGACTAGGCACTCCCGTTCACATGCTGCCCTTAGCCAAATGACAGAACTTTTGCACAAACTTTTTGAAAAAAAGGATGTCTAAAATGCAAATGACATGAACAACTGAATTGTATGCAACTGTTTTTTCGCTGCGATACATATTTAAAGTCATTCAACCAGCAACGGAATAATAAACACAAACTTAATCAAAATATAAACAAAAAGAGAATTAATTTTAATAACAAAAAATTGCCTTCATCAAACGAAATCCTTTAATAGTCATCCCCTTCATAAACATTACTTAAAATCGTAATTCCTCACACAACTTTAGCAATATTTTCATCTGCTCTTTCGTGGGCACTACGCTACAAAATCTAGGGCTTATTAAATTTCACAACGAAACTATAAAAGGGTCGAAATGACAAGCCTCGTTGTGAAGTTAAATTAACACAAAGGATATACTATGGGGATGGTAATTAGTTTAACTATGAATACATCAAAATTTATTTTACCATCCACCCTAATTAAATATTAAAATGTTTACTTCAAAAACCATATTACTTCAACAAAACATAATATTTGTTTAGCAGTTAAGTTCAAAATACATAGTAAAAACTAAAAATATTTTTTAACGATTCATCAATGTCAGAACTAAATTGGGTATTGGTATAGAATCTATTATGTATACTCGAATCAAAGTCATCAAAGCTTTTCCAATCATCGTACGTACAATTGGTATCCTTTTCCGCCTTGTCATTACCCTTGAAAATAATTGCAACAATATAGATTTACCATTTTCTCCCTACTCAATTATGCATATTCAAGTTCCCTCTATCCGGTTGAGAATTTTATTTAACAAACGAGAATATAATTTCGTACCAAAAAAAAATGATTTCATGGCAGTAAAATCAACTCTTGCGAAAGCTACCGAGTATTATTATCCTTGAAGTACGCCATTTTAATGAAAACTCATTGAAATAGGATATTTTCGCATCACAATGGTATCTTGAATGACGAATTAATTCTCCCCAGTGTGCACACGACTTACGCCAGTTTCTTATTTGCCATCAAATGTTTCTTATATACAGAAATATGGGCAGAATATTGGCAAGCTCTCCTTGATAGAAATTATCGATTCAAGATGTTTTCCCACCGCGATTTGTTTACACTTGCGCTCATAACATGAGCATCATTTATCTGCTGCCGCGCTATGCTATCCACATGTTTGCTATAGAAAAAGACAACCGGATGACATAAAAGTAAGTAAATATAGACAACGGGATCTATATAGCATATCGAAGGCGACAAAAGAAAATTGGCTTAAACTATATGTGTATACGTATTAGCAGAGTAAAGATGTCTCGAGATGGTGGCTGGCTGAGAAGTGGGCCACTTCTGCGCTTTTGAATAAGCGGTTACATAAACGTCGCGTCGCGTCGTGGCGCCGCATAACATTTGATGTTTGGCTAATTGATTGAAGCACAGTAACAAACAAATCGATGCACTTAAATAAAAATTGGGTCATATCGGCCAAAGTGCATGGTGCAGCGTATAACACATGCATTTTTACACTTATAGAACACTCGATAAAAACAAACCATAACTAATATTTTTACTTTTTAGATAACAACCAATTTCAATCTTTTTATGTTGTTCAATTTTATACTTTATTAAGCAACAGAATAAGTTTTCAAAAGAATGTTGAAATCATTGTAATAATATTGTTTTCTTTTATTCCTTAGCAAATGCTTTAACTTTTGTAAGGCTCACAAACCAGCATCCATATTTTAAGCGCGCATAGTAAATTAAAAATCAAGGGAAAATCATGAAAACAAATGGCCATCTTGATTAATCCAACTTTCCATTCAGAAACGTTACTCTTCGCCCTCTTAGAACGAGGAGTGTAGTTTAAAGAACAAAATTCGCCCATTTCCTACATTTTCATTTTCTCTTAATTGGCTTGATTTTCGTAATTTTACACGCAATTATCTCTTCGGCGAAAGATACCCGGGGGAAGAAAGAACGGCGATCTATGTCGCTTCCAAAAAGCGACCGTCCGCTCCACCTCTTCCGTCATCCTGTTGCCGTCTTCTTTGCGATTATGTACATATAATAATTAAAACATCAGTTATGAGTTATGAGTTTTGACGCGATTTCAAAATTTACCCTATTAATTATGTTAAATTGAATATACTTTCTTTTTTATTGTTAAAATATATAAATTCACCCCAAATATTAATTTCATTGTATTTTTATACTGATAGCGTCAAGATTTTTAATAAAAAAGTAGTGTAATTTTGAAATTCGACTTTTTTCGCAAACAATTGTAATAATGCAGAAGCATATAAAAATATCCAAGATATATACAATACACCTTGAGGTAAAGATAGATTAATATAGGAGAAAAGTTTTTGAAATTTTCTCAAAACATAAACTTATCAGGTCAAAGTTATCTCTGCATGACATCTTTGTCAAATCAGCGAAAAAAAACTAATTAAGGAAAACAAATAGTTGATTACAGCCTTTTAAGTTGGATCTTCTTATTACATGGACACAACTAAGGTTTGTACTTATATGAAATCGCGACAACTCTCCCTGCCATGCCGCGCATTTTTTTTTTTGCTTCGAGGGTGAGCAGCAGCTGTCAGTTTGCTAAGAGAAACGAATTTGGTATTCAATTGAATATGTAGCAACTGCAAAAGTTCTTAATTTTGATACGCTAGAATGATTTAATTTAAATGTAAAAGAATGAATATTTCTATTAAGTTATTTGACGTCCAGAATATAAAGGAATTTTACGTGAGAATCACAAAACATAAAGAAATCAAAAGCACATAGAAAGTTATGTAATAGAAAATATTTAAATTTCGTTTTTATTAATACGAATCAGCATTTCATTGTATATTATCCTATTCTTAAAGGGTATGGGATGTTCACTCGAAAAGCAACTAAACAATACTTAATATTATGAAATATTTCTCCATTAAGTAATTTTGAATTCTAGAGTCACGCCAAAGTTCACATATTATAATACGACAAGAATATTAATCTAAGTGACTTACTCGTATCCAGAAATAATATATCCACACCAATAGCCATCCGCCCAGTTGTCTTTATGGCCCACATGCATGTTACTCAAGCAGTTTAGGAGGCAACTCCCATTGGTACACACAATCCATATACAAGATTTCATAGCACAGCAGCGCAGCATTTCGTCGCAGAATAAGGCGCCCGTCGTGCTGGCTTTTGTAAAAGCTGCCACATTTTCTTTTGTTCATTTTCTTTTTCTCTGTTTTCCCGTTGTATTTTCTCTGTGTCATTATTAACGTTGCTGTGTGTATATATTCGTGGAGTATTTACAACTGTCACGTTTGTGTTTCTTAACTTTTGTGCTTTTTATGCTTCGGTTTAGACTTTTTCAACCCTGCCCACCCACTCTTCAAAACTTTATACACAAACGAATGTCTTTCTAAGGCATCCACCAGCAATTGAACATACATTCAGATATTCTTCTAAATGAACGCATCCCCATTTTGAACATTATTGTCTTCAGCATTTCTAATATATTTAGATAAGCAGATTTCTTTCTTTTTGCTACTCCTACAAAATATATATCGCATTGCAAATTAATGGAAAAACAATATTAAATGATCTTTTATGATGCACCAACTGTATTGAATAGAAAACAATTGACTGAAAATTGTATATAAAGGAATGTTTAGTAAAGAAAACTCTTTAGCCCTCGTTTTCAAAGCATCTCCTTTACAATGTACAATATATTCTGAATTGTACAATACATTTTTATACAAAAAAATAGTAAATTGCAAAATAAATGGCGACTTTATGCTGACTCATATTGGCACATTATTAAAGAAAACTCGCATATATAAAGATCTTTAACCGCCACCCACATGGCAAAGGGCGAGAAAAGGAGCTGTTATATTCCCAAGTGAAAAAAAGCGGTGAATCGAAATAGAGAGAACGCGCAAAAATGTTACAGCATAGAACCTAAATAAATGCTGATAAAAAGAGTGAAGCTGATGATGTAAAGATAGCGGCAGCCGTTCATAATTGCTGAGTTTGTGATATTGGTAGGGTTGGATGCGACACATTTCAAGCACCCTAAGTTGATAAAGCAGAAAAATAACTTGATTTTTATGTGTTTCCCTTAATTGAGAATAAGATCGTTTATCTCACGTCTTGCAAGCAATTTTTTATTAACAGAATCTGTAAGATTTTGATGTACGAATACATATGTTCATTACTTAAATATTTCAAAAAAACATATTATAACATTAATTTTAAAGAACATTTACTTTTTAGGAAAATGCTTGACCACCAATTGGATGAGTGCAGAAGACACTTTTTGGAAATTTGGACGCAAGAAGAAAAATCTTTCAAATCAGAAGAAAAGCAGAGAAACTAAAATCAAATCGCTGGTTATCGATTGCGTTTAAATGTGAAAACGGATGTAGGAGTGCATCCTTAAAGACATACTAAATAATTTATTCGTAGTGCCCGTGAGTTGCACCCTTATTTTTGATTGCTTCAACAGAACACCTAACCATTAAAAAAGCAAAGGAGTTTTTTGATGTAATATTTAGGTTAATTGCAGATAACAAATTATGCATTTAATTTGGAAAGAGAAATTTAAGAAACAATTGATTGTGGCCAAAATATTGATATTTGTAATTAATACGCCATTAGTTCATACCACATAATATCAATATGTTTTTCATAAAATTATGTTATACATGTATGTAATCATTGAATCGCAATTAAATCACTACATTGCTCAGAGAATTACCGCGCCAAATACAATTAGTCTGTGGAATTGTTAAACATACTTTATTATCTGAAAATCAGATTTAGCATTGCATTTTACTGTCAACGTTGTTATTAAGTACATCAGTTCCAATTCCTCTTCATCAAGAACATAACTCATTGTATGCTTTTCATTTGTGTTGCCGGAAACTTGCAAAGCATCTCATTTGTTATATATTACATTATACTAGTTGGCAACACATTAACTGAGACGACTGGAATAAAGAAACTCAGCCCTCCATTGACTAGAAGTTTTTAACAATTTAACTTTTCATTCAGTTTCAACATGTCTAGGGTTTCAACAAATATGAGTATCGCTATAGTTGTGTACACAAGCCAAGTAAAACATTATTATAAAATAATATTTACGTATAACAGCATAGTAAATTAAGTTTCTAACTTAAGACTAAGACATTAAGAAAGTCCTTATTTGACTAAATATCAAATTAAATACAAATAAACTTCACTTAGATACAGACATAAAATATTGGTAAAAGAAAACTTCACGAATAAAAAGAATCTGACGTGAAAGTGCAGAAAGTTTTTAAATGAGACAGAAAAGTTTTTAAACATTATTATTATGTACACACAAATACATTGTAAGTTAATGTTAATAGCATTCAACACTCATCAGCTGTGTACTTCAGCGCCACACCAAAGTGACTAAAATAAATTATGGCATCTCCAAAATAAATACAACCACGAAACGAATCGATAAGATACAACTTGACAATAACGTTGCGGCGATTGATTTTTTCATCACAACAAAACGAAACAGAAATTGAGTGCTTACAAAAGCACATTGAATAAGGTAATTAAGGTCAAAGCATATAAAAGTGGATTCTATAAAAAAAAGTATGTAGTTGAAAGAAATAAAATTACTTAAGGGTTGATTGTAATTAATTTAACACAAACGTGAGAGCACGAAACAAAAACAGTACGTATAAATATATTCGTGATATATGTATATAATACGTTTATTCTTTGTAGCTATGTGACGCCATTTGATCTGAATGACCTCAACCCATTCTACTTTCAGTTGAAAAATGAGGAATAGCATGAATGAAATGAAATGCGAACGAACACTCATTCGTGTGGCAAATATGCTCTAACTGAAAGCTTTGCATAGTGCAGTGCAGAGTTTATGTTAGCCTGATCCGGATACCCTCAGATATCCCAGAACAACAGG
>JANSTS010013334.1:18502-28691 GCA_026546915.1 Sylvicola fuscatus
TTGATTTCTTACAAAACGTTTCTATTGAATATATTATTGAACGTTATCAAACAAAATCAATAAATATTTGTTTGTGTACATCTACTTTTGATGTATCCAGTATCATATAAAGATGCACATTAGTGAAGAAATCCAAAAATGGCAAATAAATTACAGTGAAATTTTGTGAAGCAGACAGTCTCCTCGTAGGATTCCTCAGTCCTACAAATGTCAACATTTATATTTAAGGATACTGTCCTCTGCCATATACTATATAATGGTATAATAGTTGATTTCGAATAGGGTTTTATCTGAGAATTCTGTAAATAAATACAGTCCCTTAAAATGGTATTTGCATATCATCAATTTGATGTGCTCTACATGAGATAATAGGGTGATGTTGTTAGGAAATTGATAAATGATTTCTAATTTCTATTATGCTCCACGGGAGGGTTCGACATTTTCCGATACCTGATATTCGGAATAGGCAGATTTTCCGTACAATATTTGTGTATACAAAAATGTCCACAAAGAAAAAGCAATGCCAAATTGTATATACATTTCAGTCCATATGTTGCATGTATATTACAATTAAATCGTGAAACTGACAGTTAAAAATTATTTTATTGGAAAAAATAAAGGTACGTAAACGGTGGAATGTATAAGTTTGAGATAAAGTTAGACTGGGTACATTAATCAAAGCTTATTTAAAAAATAAAATTAAAGGAAACAAGAAAAAAGCTTTATGCGAGCGAACACACCATTTATCAAAGGGGTTGAAAGACAAGAAATTTATATAATGGTAATGGGATTAGCGCCGAGAAAGCAGAGGAAAACACGAACAAAGGTAAATTATATTGTAGGAAATAAATAATTGGCGAAAATCAAGCGAACGTATATAACTCCTCAAATCTATCGTATTAGAATTTGTAAAGGGATCATGTTTTCATTGTGGAAACTAAAACTTTTAAGCTCCAAATCCGGGCGGAAAGTTGTTCGTTCATATAACAGAATAATGTTTATTAATAGGAGATATTATTACAGAATATAAAACATATAAAGTTTTATATAATTATTTGTTCATGCCAAATCTATCAATAACTTTTCTTATTTGAATACAAGCAGGCAGTTACATAACCATACATCAAATAATACAGTTCGGCGAATCAAAATCATGTGGGTTTATGTGACTTTGTGTGACATTGCTAATATCACCACTGCAAATACATGTTGGATACTATCCAACTCTAATTCCATTTGTAGCATAATGCTCATGGCAAAAGCTCTATGATCTACATTTAAAAAAAAAAAACAAAAGCCATTCAGGCGATGGATAATATCAAATTTGAACAATTTAACAATTTGTCCTGTTGTCATTAAGCGAATTATCCCGAGCACAAAATCTTTGTAGAAGACATCAATGTAATGCTGTTTACATAAGTAATGGAGGTCATAAAGGTAAGCTTATGGAGAATAAATCACCATATAGCTGAATTAAGGCTACCTGAATAGCTTAACAGCATCAAATTAAACACAGCAGTTAGTAAGAGAACAGTCGCTAAAAGCGAGACCGATTGTCAATGTTTTTAGCATGCAATCACAGGTGTCCTTTGCGATAAAAAACATTCTGTAACAACTAAATTAGGAGCACATCACCAAGAAACCCCAATTGTGTATGCTTGACGACTATATGCCCTTTGCCATGCTAACAAGTTCCATTATCAATGCATGTTAGTCGGAATTAAAGGCCTACTCTGGGTGCCGGTATGTGAGGAGAAAAGCTTATTAGTTCCACCTATGTATACCTATACGGAAAAGCGCTATTTTCTATTTGGGAGGAGGAGGAGGAGCACCGACCGATGCGTCTAGATGAGATTGTGCCCATGGAGCACACAGCAAATTATAAAGGGGCACATTTGGCTCTAAGCTGTTGAAATGAACCTTTGGAATATTCATGTGTGTTTGTTAGTTTTGTGAGTTTCGACTCTATGCGAATATTAAGTGCTTATTAATGAGCCGCTGCACACCAGGTAAAACTTTGCCAACCTGAAATTTCGCAGACGAATAAGTATTGGTACATGGAAATGCGGTAAAAGTTAGAGCTTCCTGAATGTACGCATTGACACAGGTAATATCTGCAGTTTATTAGCCAGAAGCTAACTTTGTGGCGGAGCCCATATCATTGCAAGGTTATGGAGAAAAGTTTGCACGATGTAAAGTGCACTTGGAATCAGGATGTCGATTCAGACACAGCTATGCTAAGTGTTTTATGGAAGTGAACTTTTCCGGAGCTGCATCCACATAGCATAGCGATAAGACTCAATTTGGTGAGAAGTTCAAATCTAGTGTATTGATACAACGTCTACCTTTGGAAACATGAAAGTTACACTCGTGCTAAAACAGATAAGAAGCAGCTTTGCTAACGATTCTTTTCTTTTTAAATCTCACAAGTTAACATTCCCAAAAATTAATTACTTTAAGTGAATTGGTCACAACAAACGTTTTAAACACAAAAATCACCTTGACAGTTGGCAAATTAACGCGACAGACTGATGACGAAATTCCTTGTACTAACTTTACGATTTTGTTTATTAATCCTTGGTTTTATGCGTCTTAATTGCGATACAGAATCCCACCAAGTTACTATATGCAAGGTACATGAGTAATAAACATCAATTACTCACCAACCAAAAACAATTAGTGGTTTTATATTAATTAAACGCGTTAATCTTATATAATAAATTTATCATGGCTTTAATATGACGACGTATCTTTTGGCCTGAATAATATTAAGTCAATATAAATATTTTTAAACGTGGAGACGAATTGTTGGGCGTTAAGAAATTACAATACACATTGAAATTTTAATTAAATAAAACGTCTGTGAAATGCATATCGATGTGATTGTATTCAAAAAGCGCACTTTCAATGTATTTCTCAATACGAACGCAAACAACTTTGCTTTGGTGTGTTAATTGAACAAGTTTTTTTTCATAAGAGCTGCATGGGTGATAAGTGGCGAGAATCAAGATGTGGAGACGCTGAGAGTGAAAAACTCGATTAGATAACAAACTTGGTTGACTGATACTTGAAAGTCGTATGAAGCGCGAACACAATTTGATAAAAGAATTGGACATTTTGAGGTGCAGGCGAACAAATAAATCTGATTTGGTTTATTGATTGGCAGCCATGTAGCGATTATGTTATGTGTGATGAAATTCAATTTTTACTTTTTTTCGTATAGACATGCAAAGACTTAAAATCTTAATCTTAAGTAGCATTTACATAATGAAGCTGTGAAACCAGATTTTTCCAGATAAATATAAACTTGTAAATTTATTTGTTCATCTACTATAAATGAATTGTCGAAAATTTGTGAATAACAATTAACTAAACTAAGCCCATCTAGAAGCGGATCAATGTTTTCGTATAAAAATTAAACGGCGCCATGTGCCCGTGGTGGCATATGTGTTATCTAGATTCTTCCAAACGTGTGGCGTTGGTGGTTGCCGTATCGATTGAAGTGCCAAGTATGGGTAACAGCCAACTCAAATCAACCAACTTTCATCCACCTCCTACCATTTAGAGCCACCTCCTCCCACTTATAGCCGCAGAAAACGTCTACAGTTTTTCCATATTCACAGTTTCTCATAAATAATAATTGCGCTAGAACAGCAGCAGCAGCAGCAATAGTTAGAAACAACAACAAACAACAGGCCAAGAAACACTTGAGCAATTCGCAATTTGCTATCGATCTGCCCCAGCAGCCAAGCATGCCAGGCCGCCGGAAAGTTCAACATCCTTGAAATGAAAATGAATTCGGATAAAGATAACAATTTGACTCTCGTTATCAGAATATCGCGTTGAATAATCCACGAAAGCTATTTCGAGTGCAATTTTCCAATGGACTGCTTAAGTAAAATGAATCGCTAAGCGACGATTGAATAGCGTAGAGCAGGTGGGATACGCTTTGGATGGGAGTTAGATAGAATTATTCATCCTCCTCTGACGTCTTTTACCCATTTGAGGGTTGATGGTACAAATGAGCTGACTATCAAAAACCAACAAAATGTGAGAAAAAGGAAGCAAATATATAAATGATGGAAGTTTATAAATAGATTAAAGAGGAGTAAACGATATAGAAAAATGAATTAAATATCTATTTGAATTCAGTTGGGTAAAATGTTTGAAGCTGAATGCAGACCAACTGGGCTTTTGCCAGTTTTAACAGTTTACAGAATTCAACAGAAAGGAACTTTTTTTTTATTCAAAAAGGATGGACGCTTGAATTAAAAATGACTGGTCTTCGAATAAAAAATGGTAATAAATAGCTGAAAAAGTTGTGAAGATTTTTTTCCTTAAGTGCATAAAGTATGAATGCGCATGAATAATAATTATAAGAACCGCTACAACTAATTAATGGGCAGTCTTTACAATTTGGTCAGGACACGTTAGCAGAGTCACGAATAAAGGAAAAAGTTGCCGGACAAGATAACAAAGGCCGTTAACCGTCTTGTAAAAGAGGAGATGGCGATCTTGTGCAGACAGTCCGAGGGTCAAAGAACCAAATACAATTGTGCTTCTATGCATGACTTAATCTAATTCCTTAACTTAATTAGTGCTAGACTATAACTAAAAATAATTAATTGTGGAAATGTGGCAGGAAAAAATGTGACATTACGGCACTGATTGTCACCTAATATCACCTCAGCAAACACCACGACTTGGCTGTTATCTTATCAATAAGTCGTACACGGCTAGCCGTTATCGCTGGTGTCACATAGTTGTGTTTAATTTCAGTTATACATATATGAGTCAGCACCCCTACGTGGATCAATATATGCCGACCTGGCAGTTGGCACTGATAAGTTTACGAGAATAAGTGTCAGCGTTAATGGCATTACATGCTTAATATTTCAAAGCTTTCTGGGGCTTTCCTTTTTTTTTTTACTGAAAATGTGGAGATTAAAATTGTGTAATCATAAAAAAAAAATTATTGATTGCCAAATTCGCTTTTGATATATGAATATTTCAGCTGAGAATGCTTTTAACACTTTCAAATGAGATCAAAAGCTTTATGTTCAACCAAACTTGAAAAGTCCCCTTTTTATGTTTTAGCGAATTGATTCAACAAATTCTAAATTGTATCATCCTAATGAATGATTTAATTACAGCGATTGTAATTAAACATAATTTAATAACGGTTCTAAGTTTGAGGAAAACTGAAATTCCCGATGGACCTTTGTGTACACGGGGATGTTTTAGAGCCAAAAGTTTTTTTTACGCTGATGGTCCATTAAATTAGGTTTAAAAAAGGATGCTCAGATTAAAACTGAACTTTTGTATCATCATACAGCCACCCTTTAATAATTAAAGGATGATGTTTAAGTGCATACACACTGAGTATTATACCTCGAATTTATCTGTATGTATTTAATAATCTACATAATTATGGAAGGATGAACTAAAATGATTGATGTTCAACATATTGCCAGTAGCGAAGATTACTAAAATCTTTAGAGTTTTGCTGGTGCAAAGCTTGCACATATTCTCCCTACCCCCAAGTGTTTTACGTTTCACTGAAAGTTTGGTCGGTTATAGTTCCTTGTGGTAAGTTCTCAATTATTTTAAGCTCCAACTTGGTATAGACAATAATGTTCGCATAAAGTTATCCACTCAGGGTTCCTTACAAATCCTTACCCCATATACAATTAAATTAAAATTTAACACTCACCAGATGTAGTACAGTGTTGACCACCTCGCGGTTAGTCACCTGTCCGACCTCGATCAATCCAATTAGGACAGCGAACTTAAGGTTGTCAGTCATTGACATCCGGACGACCTCCTCGGGACGCTTGATGTCACTAAGGGGCGGACGCGTAAGGTCCGCCATTGTGCTGAATTTTGTCATACAAACGGGACGAAAATTGATTTCTCTCCACTACAATAACTTTCTTCTCCACTATTTCTTTTTTTTTTTTGGTTTTGACTTTTGAAAAAATCACTTCTTTTTTTAAATTGAATTATCGCTAAAATGTATGACACAACCACATGTATTATTATTTATTTGCAGCTTTACTACCACTAAAAGCACATTAAAATACACAAGCACACACGATTATCCAAGTGATTGAATTTTTTTTTTTCCTCTATATTTGACCAACCACTTAGTATTTCACACAACACTTAAATACCTGCAATTAGCAGCTATTTTAATGAGTTACGTGTTTATTGTAATTTTTGCAGTCTTCTAATTATTTTGACACGTAACCAACTACAATACACGTACTTTTTGAAGCATTTCTCGATGTGGCGACCACAATCTTCTTGGCTTCACCCCCTTGCGACGCTTTATATGATATATTTTCACAGCGTTTCCTTTTTCTTCACTGTTTTCTCTCTCTCGGCGGCTCTATTCTATACAAGTAAACGTATTTTCGGGGAGCACCCTCGAAAACACACGAACACACACTGCGCGCCTATAAAACACTTGCAGCACAATCGAGGTTAATCCTTTTACAAGCAGGAACCGGTTCCCTCTTAAATGTCACCCAACTAGTCGCCGCAAATTATCTTCAAAATAACGGGACAAAAAGCCGACACACTGACACTAGTAAATTAAAAAGGTAGCTTTTGCTTTCAGTTTAGTTACTTATTGGATACCTTCTTCTTCTTTTTTTCACTAGCGATGTTTTAAATAATTTTTTAACACGTCAGACCTCTGACATTTGTAGGATATCCCGTTATCATTGACTCCTACGCTGCCGCCGCAACTCACTTTTGCGGCCTCCGCACCTTCGGCCGTCTAACAAGAGCGCCCCTTCACGCACAAAACACGCACGTACACACACACACACACACACATGCAGCCGCACACAAAAAAAAACGCACACTCGCTCGCCGCCACGGCACACCGTACGTCGTACGTAATCCAATTGGGCGATGGTGTGTTGTCGTCGGTGACCGAACCAAAAAAAAAATTGCACTTGCACTTGCAATTACATCCTTTTGTATTTGCCTAGTGGCCACCAATACGCGACACTCGAGCGGCGAACTGTCTTCGCCGATTATTGATCAATATTCAAAGTCACACGGCGCGATAAATGCACAGAATCAATTTTTTTCGACATATTAGCGAAATGTGTGTATTTTCTCTTTTCACTGTTTTTCCAGTATGGCACCTCTACTGTGTGTTGTTCAGTCTTCCAGAAGGTGTGCAGGTGCACCAACCAGTCAAATTAAATTCCCCAAACAATTCATTGTTTCGAATTCATAATCATGGGATTTTTTTTCGAAGACAATAGCCATCTGTTGAGAAGTAGTAAATAGAAAACATTTTCTTAAATATAAGATTTTAATTAAATTACAGTTTAATTTACTGCATCTAAATCTCATAATTAACAAGATGTTTTAGTAACTTTTCATAATTAACAAAAAACACATATTTAAATTTATTTATATATAACATTATGTAACAGATTGTATATAATATATGTATGTATCAAATGTCAAATTGGTTTTCTTTTTTTGCTGTTTACTGCTCTTATAGTTCCAACGCACAATTCAAGAAATTTCGACGCACTTTTTAGTTCCCATAAATCAGCTGGATTATAATGACGTTTTGATTTTTTAAATGTTAATTTAGTAAAGTATAAAGACAGTTTTCGTCTATTTTTATTTGAAATGTTCTATTGTAAATAATGAACTTTAGTGTGAAATAAAAGATAAAGTAGTTAAACAAGGTGTCCCTATGGTTAAGAATAGTTGAAATGAGTGAGTACAACGTGACGCGCTTTGTTATTGGAATCATTTAGTTCTTATAGAAATTATTGCGCAATTTCCAAGTACTTTGAGAAATGCCAAAAATT
Source organism: Sylvicola fuscatus (assembly GCA_026546915.1). NCBI lineage: Eukaryota > Metazoa > Arthropoda > Insecta > Diptera > Anisopodidae > Sylvicola > Sylvicola fuscatus. Next base: position 26,350 of record JANSTS010013334.1, read on the forward strand.
ACTGGGTTTATATTACTTATCAATTTTTAAAATTTACATATTTTGTTGATAAGAATAGTAGGAAAAATTATTGTTGATTTGATAAAAACAATGGGTGTAAAAAATATATCTCCAGATAAAAACATTATAAAACTGTTTTCTAGACAAATATGTTTGTATAGAGTTGAGTATGATAACTGTTTGTGTATGAGATAGGTGTTGATTAACAGGGTGGATCCTAAGTTTTGCTAATCATTTCATTATTATAATTTTATTGACTATTCAAACACAATAAATCGAGTAGAAAGTTATGTGACATCTCTTGCAAATCGAGCCTTAATTTTCACATAATTTTTCATCAATGGTCGCTTTTTGCCTGCTTTTGTAACAAACATTTTCATTTATTAAATACATTTTAAACTTATTAAATTTATTGTTACACCCTGTGAATTTCACACATCCACACCAGCCCAAACGGAATCGCGCAATTTGTACAGTTGTATTTTTCGAGAGTTTAAGACGCGTTTTTGTTGTTCGTTCGGTCACAGCCCTGTCAGGTCTCATCGTACGTGCTCGAACAACAGTGCTGTCAACTCTCGTCGTCTTTTGTGTTCAATTGTAATCACTATCAGTCATCTTTTTTCATTGTTCTAATTAGTTAATCTCGATTCATTAATTGTGTGTTATGGAAAACTTTTCATTTCATCAAAATCATCCAATGTATACGAATTGCGAGTCGTAGTGGAAAAGTGCTTCAAACTCTAATAAAACGTTACGCACACAAACTTTTGAGCAAACACATTGACAAAGACGCGCAATACGTCCTTGAGTTGTGTGCGTGCATGCAATTGTATGAGGTGATTGGTGAAAATTCGAGCTCTTCTGTCGAGACTCGAGACCAAAGTGCCCTGGAAACCTAACGTAAACGCAGTGGCCAGTGACCAGGCTTTATGAAAATCTGTGAATTTTTGTGCTAATTAGAAGTGTTTGTTACCTACAGAACAGAACTCTGAGACAATCCACAAAAATCTTCCACTTGAGTAAAGTGCTTGTGTGCGCCACTTTTAGGACAAAGTGTATTAGATTGTTTTTAATTTTGAAGTTTTAGCATTTGAATTGACGAGTGAGTGCATAATAAAAAATACACATAAAAGTGGCGTACATGTTGCGTGAGTGTTAGTTGGCTGCGTCTATTTTGTGAGCAAGAAAAACAACAATGACGCAGTTAGTGATTTGTGGTGTTTAAGAACGTTAATCGCCCTCTGGAGTCTGGACAGACGGATTCTCTGCTCCCAAAGATAGGACTGTACAATGATTGTGGCTTTTCCCGAAAATGTAAATCACAATTTATGTAATTTCGTACTGTACAACGTCTTGGCAGCAAGGACATTACAAATATTGCGAGGGAGGGGGAATTATTGTGCGTCAATCGTCTTTGTTCTGCTGTTTTTCTGTTTTTTTTTCTTGTATTATTTTATTTTTAAGTATGTGTACAGTTTTTATTTACCATATCAAAATCATCCCAGCTGTTTTGATTGGACGACAATACAGACGTAATTTTTTAGTTGGCTTTTCATTCTAAATTTTAACTGTGTTACGACATTACTAGAACACAGAATCATAAATGTGTCCAGCCAACAAAGCATTAACTCGAAGACGAAGATTTTTAAGTGATAACTTTTTGCCTATATAGAAGAAGTGAAATAATTTTGGCAATCTCCTTTGTCCTTCATAAAATGTTATAGCCAGCCATACATTGACAATCCATCAATACATATTGGCCCAGCCATTTGCATTCTGCCATATCTGTATTGGCGACAGCTTATTTGTTGCTGTATGAGTCATTTTGATTCATATATTATTCATTTATATAAGAAGTTGTTTTGTTTTGCGCACACTCAGCTGACAATCTGTTGTGTCATATTTGATATTTCCCCTTCCTTACAAATGCTCTTTTATCTCAAAGCCAGCCTAATAAAAGAAAATATCCCATGCCGAGACGTACCATTGTGGGCGTTTTCCCCCCAAAAAAAAAAACAAACAAAAGAAATTCAAATTGCACAATAGTTTTTTTTTGTATATACTTTTTTCTGTTTTCTCTTGTTTTGTTTGTACATTCAAATTCATTTCTTCAAACATTACTCACACATTTAAGCATTTTAACCTTCTCCCATACACTCCAGACTTTGTTTTGAAGTCGAAAACGTCTGTTTCTGTATTCCCCTGCACCAGTCTTTGCTGCAATGTTTTCATTACGATCTTGTGTTGGTAAATAGGGGGCAAGCGCGGTTGTATGCGCGCACTCAGCTGTTTGATTGCATTTTTTCCGCGATGGTGTGCAGCACTAATTCTTTAGATGTGTG
>JANSTS010013334.1:28791-39813 GCA_026546915.1 Sylvicola fuscatus
TGTTTGATTGCATTTTTTCCGCGATGGTGTGCAGCACTAATTCTTTAGATGTGTGGGGGAGAGATATGAGATTTTGTTCTTTGTGTTAACTGTTCATGTATACAGAAAATTAACTTTTTGGCAGAGTATTTGTTTTAATTTTAATTATTTTGAACGGTGCAAAAATATTAATTAAATATTAATATAAATAAAAAAACTGAACAAACGATTTGCAATCTTGTAATTTATTGTCTACTTGAAAGTGGCAGAAAATAGTCCTAAGATTGACGAAAAATATAAAAATCTTCAATTGAATTTATTAAAGTCTTATACCAAGAAGAAATAGAAGAAAACTCTCAAATTTCACAAACAAGAATCGAAGCTGGAATTTGATGCGCTCCCATGAATTAATAAGTTAACATTCATGAATTCTTTCGACTTATTGTAGAAAAATGTATGGGTATCTTTTAACATCAATTATCCTTGCTTTAAAATTATTTTTGTTAAATGCTTTCAATTTAAAAAAAGTCACGAAAAAATTATGTAATCCGACTGAGAATATTTATTTAAGTTTTCAAGTATTTAAGAACTTTGCAAACTACAATTTTTAAGTTCTTTTTTTTAGAAAATCTCTTTGTTTACAAACTTGTTTAAAGGCGGATGTAAGTTGTTTTTTTATCTTAAATGCATTTTACTAAAAAAATTGTTTGTATATTTTGATGAACCGGCAACCCTGGTCTGCTTAAATGCTAAAATCAAAACAAGTCCGATATCGTTTCTTAATACGCACACCTGCGCACTTTGTTTCTCATTTGACACCTCGTGTTTACATACAGTTTTGCATGTGTTTGTTAACAACTGGCTGCAATTGCCAATTAGAAACAATACAAGTCACCAACACACTTGTGCATCCACACAAACGCGGGCCAATGTTGGCTGGAAAATCACCTCCTGAAGGGTCGACATTTGTTGATTTCTCTTTGTTTCCAGTTAAAGGAAACTCTCGAGCCGAGCAAATACAAGTAGTTAACGAGAAACCTGCTCAAGAACAGATGACAGAACAGCTCGCAGATCGCGCGCGCGCATTTGCATAATTTCGAGAACATTAAAAGACAACACCTTTCATACGTGTAATTTGGCAATGTGAGTGCCAGGTGCTGTCGGTGTGTGCCAGTCTGTTTGTTTTGTTGTGTATTCTATTTCCGATCATTATCTCACATTCGATTAATTAACAGATATGAAAGGCAGCAGCATAATGCAGTTGGTGCGATTGTGGTGAAGTTTCGTGTAATTAACGATTAAGCGCTAAACATGGTCATCGGTGTTTGTTCATCGAAAATTAGTGCCTAGTGGCTTTGTTAGCGCAAAAAAAAATATAATGAATTCAGTAGATTGTGTGTTGCATTGAATGGTGGATCGTGATGTGTGTGTTGCAACATTACACAACCACACGTAATGTTGACAACAAAGAAATCATTATAGTTTCGATTTATGTGCAGACAAATTGAGTGACCATCAAGACATAAAATGACCTGTGATGTCTGATGCATTTCTGAAATCAAACCTCGCTGCGCATTTAGTTTCTATTTTTACCTCCAACCAAATAGCCTGATCAGCTGATAATGGTTGTTTCATCTTTTTACAGCAAAAACTGACTCAACAACACATCAGCTGCCCACGAAACCAACAACAAACATCATTCTCCATTCCATTTGTCGCGACTGTCGCCAGCGTGTCTCCCGCCGCCGCTAACTGTCGCCGTTCTCATATCCTTCCAGCACCTCTTCCACATACGCCATCAACATGTCAGCCGAATCACCGCGTCGTGGCCAGTCTGTAAATCAGAATATACAGTTGTCTGGATCTGATGAATCGGCCACATCGAATGTGGTGAGGTGTGTGCCAGCTGTTGTGCCGCCACAGCCTGTCAACGATCGCACCATCATTGACAGTGTGACTGGTTTCATCAGCGATGTCACTCTGCAGACGGCTGCACCTTTGGTCGACGCCAAAGACACTGTGGCGTGGGCACGCTTTGAAACCTGTGCCGACATCAGTGACCTAAACTTTGGTCCCGATTGGGATCTGGAAGGTGGTGTAGCACCACCTTTGCTACTTATCCTTGGATATGGCAATGGTGTTCAGGTGTGGGTGATTCCGGCGAATGGCGAGGCCGCTGAAGTGCTAAGCTGGCGACATGGTAATGTGCGTGTACTGCGAATCTTGCCAACACCTAATTGGCAGTCACATGGCCAACTGGCCGATGAGCCTATGGATCAGTTTGGTATGCAGCGACCGTTGATGGCGGTGTGTGACAGTAGTTCGCAGTATTGCGCTGTAAATTTTGTATCACTACGCGATGGTTCGACGTGCAAGAGCATAAAGTTCAAAAATCCAATTCTGGACATATTGGCGAATCGGTTTTCGATTGTGGTGACGTTTCAAGAGCGAATTGCTGTTTTTGATGCCAGGAATTTCGAGGATCGGCTCACAGTGACAACATGTCATCTAAGCCCGGGGTATGTTTGAATCTAATTTTTATGTTCTATATTTGTTATTGAATTGTGTTTTCATATAAAATAGAATAAATCCAAATCCTGTGGCCTTGGGATCACGTTGGTTAGCTTACGCGGAGCAAAAACTTATGAGCTCCAAACGAAGCAACGGAGGCTGCGACTGTGACGGCGTTACTAGTTACACAGCGACTGTCCTCAATGCAGCAAAAACCTTGGGCAAAGGCCTTCGCGAACTTGGTGAACAAATGGCTGCTGGATTGAGTGGCACATCCCCAGGTAGTAGCTCGTCTTCTCATGGATCGTCTGGTTACAGTGGCAGTGGTGGCTCGTCACAAAGTCGCACTGCATCTAAGGAGCCTGGTGTCATCACTATTCTTGATATAAAACACCCGATTAAGGAGGTTAGTCCAACTACCGGTGCTCCAGTAACTTCGTCAGGTGTCGATCCAATAGTCGCTCATTTCGTTGCACACACTGATGCCGTTGTCGCCCTATCTTTTGATCCATCGGGAATGTTGTTGCTTAGCGCAGATAAACGTGGACACGATTTTCATGTGTTTCGCATTTTCCCACATCCCGGTGGTCCTGCACAGGCAGCAGCCCATCATTTGTATGTACTTCATCGTGGTGACACAACGTCCAAAGTGCAGGACATTGCATTCTCGCTAGACTCTCGTTGGGTGTCTATTTCGACACAACGCGGTACTACGCATGTGTTTCCTGTGACTCCGTACGGCGGCCCAGCTGGTGTTAGGACTCATGGATCACCGCATGTGGTCAATCGTTTGTCACGTTTTCATCGGTCAGCTGGTTTGTCGATTGATGGTCGCAGCAGCAGTCCATTATCGCATTCATTTGATTACACGTGCAATCAACAGCCGAATGCTTATAGTAATCCGAGAGTGGCACCTTTTCCGCATCCAACTGTTGTGCTTCCCCTAGCACAGGTGCGTCAACCGACTTCACTGAGCTCTGGCCAAAGTAACAATGGACAGCGTGGAGGTTCTGTGCCTAACAGTCGCCAGCGTCTTAGTTCGACGTCTGATGATGCAGCTAAGCCGATGCGAGTTTGTGCTGCGTTTGGACGGGCACGCTCCTGGTTGTTGGAACCACGAGAGCAGCACTCGATACGCTGGCAAAAGAAACCAGTTGATGCGTTGTTCATTGTGGCCAGTCACGGATCGTTGATTCAGTATGACTTAGAACCAAGACATACAATCAGTAAGCTCTGAAAATATAATAAAAAACTTACCAAATATTCTAATGGTCGTATTTAATTTTTAGACATCCCCAAGGAGAAGATCAGTGATGAAACACCCATTGAGTTGGATGTTGTACCAAAGGCGCAATGGAATTTACTGCGAAAGAGCAGTAGCGTCATGGACACTGAGGCTGCCGTAATTGACATTCAACCACCACTACCCAAAGAAAATTGGCTGTTGAAAGATCGGTGCTTGATTGACGACAATGGTGCAAATGAGTTTGAACGTACTAAAGATGAGCGGAATGATCGTTGGTTATCTCAGGTGGAGATTATTACACATGCTGGGCCGCATCGTCGTTTGTGGATGGGACCACAATTTACATTTAAGACATACAACACACCAAGCGGGTAAATTCCGTTGATTTTATTGGCACAACAATAGTTTAATGTCATTTATATCGATTTCAGTTTACCTTTGGCCCACATTGACAGCGAGGCAGTTGAGATTGGTATTGGCGGCACAGGAATCGGTGCTTCTAGTCGTCCGGCGCGCTCAAATCCCATGAATATGCCGCACTCAGCTGTACCCGTACTCATTGAGAGTGGTTCGTGCAGTATGTCCATTTATTTGTTTACATAATTTGGTTTAACTTTTGTGTTAACCTTTAGGCAGCTACGAACAAAGCCCGCGTCTAATGGATCAGTATCGACATGAACATATGGACTCGGACTTTTCACTCGGTCCTGGAGAATCACAATTGCGTGAGGATCTGGCAGACGCGATGCGGGAAACTCCAGGTGGATGTCAGTCTCGTGAACATGGTAAGTTTCTTTGTTGTTTCAGTTTTGTGTTTTTGAACATATTTTAATTTTTCTGTTTTTATTGCGATTTTTTTTCACAAAAAATATTGTTTTATCATAAGCCAAAGTTATAGGTTCATCGTTTACTTGAAATATTAAAGCTTCCAATGTCTGCGACAAACTTCATCAATAAGACAATGTTAAACTTGTTTATAATATTGCATGATCAATTTACAAAAAAAATGACTGTAAAAATAACTGGTTACTGTAGTTAATGCACGCTTACTTTTATATTTAAGTTTAATATTAATCCCAGGGCGAAAGCAGAATTAAAATATCAAACACAAACCTTACTCTTAGCTCTTCCGGAGTCCTTTTATGCATTTTTTTTTGAAGGTTAATAATTGGACTAATGGAAGCCAATTAATTTTTCAACCATACAACTAAAATGTGTACATTAGAAATTAATATAACCGCAGTGTTTTTGAAACAGTTTATCCTTCTGTTAAAATTCTTGTTAATGTTTTAATCGAACTTGCATATCCACTAAACAACAACAACAAAAAATAAAAACACGTATTACACTTGACTAACATGAATATCGGAATCCTTAAGAACAAAGAACGGACAAGCTCTACACTCTGTCCGTGCCAAGCTAAGCTTTAAGAGAATATATGGTGAGAACATAAGCCAAAGGCAGGTGTTTTTGTGTTCTACTCGTAAAACAATAATTAATCACTTAATTTTTTCATGTGTTAAAGTAAATCTCTTCGTGGCTGAAGTTTTTCGTTTTGCTTTTATCTGTATACATGTTGATTAAATAATTGATGAATTTCGATAAACACGGGGTGGTTGGGTTGGTTTTTTCGCTTGAAGATTTAAAAACAATACAACAAAAACATCGAGCCAACAATTATTTTTTAATTAATTAACACATTGCTTATTCATTTTTGAACAGTTTTAGCGGAGACAGTTGGTCACAAAATTTGCATGAAAATGCGCTTTTTTAAAGTTTGGTCAAGCAACAATGGTCAATAATTATAATTTTTTAATTAATTCCTTCACTTTTGCCATTAACTATTCTTGTTTGACACACGCCACAAACTTCCTTTTAATTCACCTTAATCGTCGCATATGTTGCGTTGTTTTTTCGCCCACACAATCTTTATTTACGCACCATTCTGCGGCTGATTCGTTTTCCGTTTCTAATCATCAAATCTAATAATTAAATAAATTAGATTCCTTTTTTTTGTATTTTTTTTTCTTTGTATTATTTTCTGATTTGTTTGCAAAGTGACAAACCGAAATTCCAAAATAGTAGAGATTATTGAATTAAATTCATTTAAAACAATTTGAATGTAAAAAATGCAACACAAAACATACCTTTGGCTTTATCTCTCTCTCTGTTTTTCTCTTTTCAAGGCGTAACTGGTGGCGCCGTCCAAATCGCATCGCCCGTCACGCCTTGCTCTGCACTGGCATCGTCGTCGTCCTCCGCCTCGAATCGCGCCGCGTCCGCGTCGTCCTCGCTGGTATCAAGTGTCGTTCAAAGCAAAGACGCCGCCACAGCGACGTCCGGTCAAACACCACGTGCCGTCATTGTATCCATAGCCAAGGTGGTCAATCCGCTGGGCACAGTTACCACGGTGACGCATACGGCCAGATCGCGCGACGACGACTACCCAGAGGACAATTGTTCCGACATTGGCGAGCAATTGATCCATGAAAATTGTGATGAATCATTGTTCCGTCCCGTTGTCGCGGTGTACACAACTCCGGAAAAGTGCGATTCTAGGGCTCGCTCACCCAAGGAAATCATGGAAGAGGAGCGGCCACCAGCACCAATCGGTTTAGAGTTGATTGTGCCGGTGATGTGTGGCAATGAATTTAACAAGAAACCGCGCGATTCTCAGAATGCTGCTGCTGTGAGTACATTTGAACAGATGTCGCAAATTAATCAGAAATCTAAGGGTAAAATAAGTGTTGTCAAGAAAACTAACGAGCTGGATAATGATGACACGAATTTAGAAGTTGTTGAGAAAAGTGTGAAAAAAATTATGCAAGATACTGACGAAAGAAAAACTGAGCTGTCCCAGGACACGACAAATGATAGTAAAGTCAGTTTGATGAATGTGGACAAAGATAAGAAAAAGGAGGAGTCAAATGTCAGCATGAAAAAAACTAATAGAAAGAATTCGTTGAAGGAAAGTGGAAAGAATGTAGCTGAAAGTCTGAAGGAAGTGGATAGAAAGGATGTTTCCAAAAATACCAGCAAAAAAGACGAAATTAAAGAAAATAGGAAGACTACGGTTAAAAGTGAAACTATAAAATCTGCATCAGCTTCTGAAACTCTGAAGGATTTGGCTTCATTAAAATTAAAAGAAAAACAAAATATAAACAATGAATCTTCGTCTATGAAAGTTGACATGGGCTTAAATGACATTTCAAGTTTAAAGGAAAAAACACCACCAGTGACAGACAATAAGTTAACTCAATCAAAAGAATTGGGTGAATGTAAGGAACAAATAAAATCTTTGAATGAAACAAAAGAAATCGATATGAAAGAACAGTCACCATCTAAAGAAGTTGAGGATTATCCTCCCATTGTTGATGAAAAGCCGAAAAAGAAACGCGACAAAGAGAATAAATCATCTAAAAAGGAAGAACCTCCAAAACCTATTGCAGAGGTGGTCGTAATGTCAAAAAAGGAAAAAAGGCGTTTTGAAATGTCTGAGCGTGGCAAAACAGACATAGCGCCAAATACTTTTTCACAAGATACTGACACATCAAGTAACATTGTGCCACTTCAGATACAGGATTCACATTTTGACTTTGTAGAAGAACAACTTTCACTCGACGAGGCTCCACCAGCTGATACTGGCAGTGATGTTGTAGAGACGGCAACTTCAGTGTCTCCTTCAACCAGTTCAACTGTCACCGAATTGCAAGAATCTACGACTGTCGTATTGGAGTCGAGCAAAAAGAAGAAGCGAAAGAATAAGCTGAGCTCTCCGCCTCCCTCGAGTCCACTGAATAAGGAGACCACAATCAAACCAGTCGAGGATCCGATGAAAATTACCGAAGCAACATTTGCCCAAAAACTCGAATCAGACGCGATGTGGGTTAAAGATTATAATGAGGAGGTTATTATGAAATTTGCCGAGGAATTCGAAAAAAACATTATGGAAGCGAGTGGCACTGAAGTTCGTGGTGAATTTAATGCCAACGAATACATGAATCTGCATGACGAACTGCAAGAAATTGATGAAAAGGAGAGACAGGACTCGTCATGTGTGCTGGCATTGGCTCCATTGGAACCATTTAATACCAACTTTGATCAATTTTCGTTTCAAGATTCTGAGCCAGTTAGCTTGATCAATTTCGAGAGTCCAATGCTAGAACGACAACCATCACCGGAGCGTGCATACTCTTCTAAATACACTGAAGACAACATTATATTTGCCATGTGTAGCAGCTTAAAGGAGGACAGCACAGGAAATGGCAGCAAGAGTCAGAGCTCTGACTACAAGAGTTTGGAAATGGAAATCGACGACAACTATTTGAGTTTGGATCCGAAGCAATGCAATAACGAGACTGAGGTCACTTCGTCGGACGACACCGAAGACTCGTCACAGGATAAATCATCCTCGAAGAATATGAAACACGAGGACGAGGAGCTGCAGCCACTTATACAGCGAGACGGTGGTGGCAGCACAAGCATTTCCGGCGAAGGAAGCGGCAACGACAGCAATGTCAATGAAACGGCTGTGGACATAGCCAAAGCCACCATCTTGATGGATTCATCATCACTGCCAATCTACGAACAACAAACTACCAACCACGTGGAACAGAAAAAGGAGCAACAACAGAAATCCAAAAAGAAATCACGCATGAAGCGCAGATAAGATTTAATGATATTTGCGTCAATTGCTTGCATTCTTCTGTTGTATTATTGCTTTCTGTATTGGTTGTGAGTGATTCGTAATTTATTGTTGTATATACATTTCTTTTAGTTTTATTTAACGTTTATTGTTAGATAATCCCCCAATTTTATTAGTATTTTATTTCACGCATATATACGTATTGTTATTTAACCATTTTTGGAAAATCATTTTAACTTTGGTGTTAACGAAAGGCATACAAATATGCCAACAATTTGATTTTCTTTTTCTGGTTCAATATTTTTGACTAACTGCCGTTTTAAATTTTGTTTTTAACTATTTTTAATTTTACCTCTTAATTAGCTTCAAGAATGACAAACGTTTCAATATTCAAAGAAATTGTAAATAAATTGAAAATATATGTAGAATTAGTAATTTAAAAATCGGTTACAATTAAGTCCCTAATTACCACCATATTAAAGATAACTATGGCATCATTTTCTTGCTGGTGAATCCGTGGTGTATTGCGCCAAAATATTAAAGCGCATTAATGAATATAAAAATAGAACGTTATTTTTTTATAAAAAGGAGCTATACATATTATAATATCAATTTTGGGGTAATTAATTTAATGACCAATTTGAGAATATGCTTTTTTAATTCAATTGTAAACCAAAACATTAAACTCAATGAATTATTGCAAAGAAAAATGTAAATTTAACATCCTTAAAATTGATCCGTAGGTCTCTTGGTAAATGAAAGATGTCCACAAAATTAACAATTCAGATCAATTGAAACAAAATACTCTTTTACTTTTATACAAAAACAACTTTAGTATTTCATAGAAATTGGAAATAAAATTTACTTAATGATGCACATTTTTAAAAATGTAATTCAGTTAATTTTCAGAGAAAAAAATTATAAGATGACATTTAAAAATTGTAAAAGGAATAAAATTTCATTTTTAAACTAGAACAAAGTAAAGAACATATGTAAAACTATATTAAGTGCCGTTTCAAGTTTTTTATTTTTAATTCTTACCATAGACGCCTTTTTGTTAATCAAAAAAGTCCCAACATTAATGTTATTTAAAAAATATATATAAACAGAAAATCAGTAAAATGTTGTTTGCTTAACAGTATTTAAATGTAAAAAAAATATATAAAATCATTTTAAACATCTGTAGACAAAAAAAATAGTTAAAAATCGTTATTCTCTTAAGGACTTAATGTTATAAATGACGAAACACATAAAAGAGTCGCTCAAAACAACAGAAATTATGTTTAAGCCAAATTTTAATTGTCGTGGTTAGCTATAGAAAGATCTCAAGTCGATGATACAAATGCATTAACAAAACGACAGTCATGCAGAGTAAAAATTTATGTTCGTTTATATTTTTAAATTCTAAATCTTATTTTTTTTTGTATTTACTATACATTTAGTAATTTATTTCGCAAATGTGCTTGTTTTCATCAATTGTATTGTTAAATGTCATTAAGATTGCTCGTTGAATTTTAATTAATTTGTTTCTTGTTTTATTTATGCATATACATATATCAATAAAATTGTTTCCCTTCAAAAACTCACTATTAAACCTGTAATAAATAAGGTTATCTAAAATTATTTGCTTAACAAATTGTCGAAGAAAAAACAAATTAAATGTTGTATCGCTTTTGACTTGAAATTATTTTTAATAAATTATTAAGCAGATCTAAGTCAGAAATTGAAATATTTTGGAATTCAAAGAAACATTTTTAAATACAAAAATGAAAAACAATATAGAATTATAAGTAAAAACCAAAAAGTGTAAACAAAAAAACATTAAAATAATTGACAGGACATTGTCATTCTGATGTAAAATATAAAAAGGAAATAAAAATTAAAAAAACAATAAAACAAATAAAAAGCTAAAAACAATAAAATCCAGAAAAAATAATAAAAATATAAAAAACTAAAACTATAAATCTTATTTTTTATTTACTAGCGTCTAGATTTTCATATTGAAAATGTTTAAGTAATAATAATGTTAATCTATGTATATTCATTTCAAAAGGTGCGGTTGCGACAGGTAGCGGCTCGGCTGTTGTCAATGCTGCAGGTGGTGGCACCCAGTCAGTGGTCTGTATAGATCAGGAAGAGCTAAGCTCCAGCAGTTTCAGTTCAGCTAGTCGGGCATCGCTTGATCCACCATCATCATCACCCACAGCCAGCTACAGCGGCGAACATCTTATGCCTTTCTACGGTGACTCAAGCAACTCTCTTTGAAGGCAACTGTACAAACTCACTAGACGACAATTCCTCAGCAACTAAACGTACTTAAGCGTTTATTTCATTGGATCGAATCAGTGAATTTGTCTATCTATAGTTGTGATCTTAAAACTGTCTTAATTACTGGTGTAAGGTAAGAATTAAAAAAAAAATTGTGGTTATTAAGTGAAGGATGTTGGTTAAGATTCGTGGTAAATTTTACAATTTATTTAAAATGGTCAAGTTATCAATCAATAATACCTTCTTTTTTGGGAAAAACATCACATTTTTTGTTACAGATCACCAAATGTTATTTTAATGTTAAGGCTCTCTAACTATGTATGGAATATGGATAGTGATTGCAAAAATAAATCTGTCGATGCACAATTTATTA
>JANSTS010013345.1:16014-36035 GCA_026546915.1 Sylvicola fuscatus
TTTTGCTGTCAAAAAATGTTTTCAAGGTTAATAGAAAAAGTTAATTTTTTGTTATTCTTGATGAAGAATGGAACTTATTTTGATGAGGGAATTTAAATGAAGAACATTTCAAAATGTTTCTGTGGTTAAATTGTTGGCCCTGTCGATCGTTTGCCCGGCAAAAACGAAAATCCATCGCAAAAGTCTACAACCTTTACGAACAGCCCTCGTAAATGGTCAAACGTCGCAATAAAACGGTTGCAAATAAATTCATATGATGAGAATTGCAATCACATTTGAATATATCAACTGCACATATGTTTGTTCGTGGCTGTTGTTCCGTAAAAGGTCACAGATTTCCGCGTGACGCGCATGCGTCAACACAAATATGGTCATAAATTTGAACCCACCAACAAAAGTGAACGCACAGCATAATTACCGCGCATAAAAACAGCCAGAACTGGGCCGCTGACTTGAGTCACGCACAGGCCACGCAGCTTCCCTGAATTTAGGTGAGTGATCTGCGCCGGGCTTATTGGCCAGTGGCCTCATGATGCGCCATTTTTTTTTCTCGTTTGGGCCCGTAATTCGATCAATTACCAGAAGCTGCCGCAATGATGAAAAATGTGTCCTCCTATATCAATTATTAAGATATCATTGACCGAGGCGCTTCAAACTGACTTTTAATTGGCGCCAATGTGCGCCTGCGTGAAACACTTTAAAAGCTGCTGGGAACTTCCAAGCTGTTAATGAGCCATTGACACTAACAGTTAGATGACTTAGTAATTAATGCATAATAAATGACAATCTTTAAGACAGTTTAATTGCATATACAATTAAGCGTCAATATTCTATTCTATGACTTTCCATTATTGTTTGTTTTAATTTGTTGTCAATTACCTGTATCAATGAGAAGGTAGTTAACTGTCTAGTCAACTCGTCCACTAATGGGAGCAAAAAGAATAGCAAAAGTTACGTGGTTTTTCCCGGCAAGCAATCATGAATGGAGAAGCGACTTACCTTTTTTGCTGAGAAGCTAATTGCGTTAATTTTCAAGGTCATTCGGGTTTTACTATTTTATTTTTTATTTTTTGGAAATTTTTAGGGTTCAAAAAAATGTTTATTTGAACATAGAGTTTGTAAAATTACTTTTGTGGTCATTCTTCGGTTATTAGACAGGGAAAGTTAAGGTTGACCTTGAAGAAATCAGAAGTTTGTTGCATTAATTTGGCAGAGACGCTACAAAATAAAATAAAAATAGTGAGTTTTCATTTTTATATATTAGAAAAAATTGATTTTAAAATACTTCCCATTGAAGAAAACGTAAACTAATTGACATTTAATTAATGCAATAACTGTCTTGAATAAATTACTATACCGTTAATTGACAGCGTAAATTTGCATAATTACACTTGACAACAAATTTACAGCAAAATATATAAATCAATTTATTAATTTATTTATTTTTTATAATTATTATTGAACAGCAAAACTAATTTTGAGGTCCTAAAAAATTCATTAACTTACCCATTTTCTGTGTAAAAAAGACCTTTAATTGAAATTTCAATATAAAAAGCGCAATTTAAAATAATGTAGCGATTTATTATAAATTTTTGTTTTGACAATTTGTAAAAAAAACATACAATATTAATTGACATTGTAAGTCTTTTGGATCATGCATAAAAGTAGTTTTTAACGCTATTTAGTAGAAGGAGCACTAAACTTCTACCCGAAAAAATAAATTTTTTGTTTGTATTTGACGTCTCTTGATAGTAATTTCAATAAAATAACATTTAGTCTCGAAAGTTAGTTGTCGGGATGAATGCAAAATTCCCGCATCCATCCGTCATTGCTTGATTCACGAATACCATTTAATGTCAACCAAGTATGCGTGAATTGTCTCTGTGTATTGGTTGGTAGTCTCATGAAAAATATTAAAATAGTTTGTTTTTTTTTCCTTCGTTTCATTTTTATTATATAATATAAACTCTAAATTCTAAAACATCTTAATTACTATAATTCTAATGATCACAACGCTTACAATTAGAATATAATTTATCATTTTTTTTGTGTACAATGTTGTAAATAATTTTCGTTTTTGAAAATGAAATTTTGTGTGCGTATTAAAATCCTGATTCGGTTGTCCTTCCGACCCTTAAATTTCAAATTATTTCTCAATCGATTATCAAAAAGTTTAAAAAAGTTTTTTTTTACATTTAAATATAATTCAAATACTGATGGCTAAAGGATTTTTAACAAAAAAATCCCATCTGCCAAAATTTAAGTAGATTTGTTTTTTTTTATTAAAAATTTTGAAAATAAGGCATTTCTTAATTTTATCAAAGAATCGAGTTTAAAAGGGGCGGAAACAACTTTGGCCATTTTAACACAAAAATAATGTCCATTAATTAATTAAAAATCCATAGTTGCCAATTTTTATTATCGAAATAACAACGAATTTATTTAAGCAGGAAACATAAAAACTAATTATTCTTCGTGAAAATTATTGAGAAAAGCTAAACATGAAATAAAACTAAAAAGTATTTTAAAATTATAAAGGTTTTTTTGTTGTAGTTGTTGTTTTTATACGATTATGGCAGGCTATACATAAAAACGAACGATTTTCTCTTATTTGAAACTGAATAAAATCAAATAAAAACAAAAGAATTGTCGCCTTCATAAATAGGTGCAAATAAGTGATGATAATTAATATAAAAAAAAATTCCATAAATTCGCCCAAGATATTTCGAATGTCTTAATTCAATTGCATTTTACACTTAATGGCTCATCTCCACCAATTTATATTGCACTCGGGCTTACATTACATTTTATTATTTTATGTTTTCTCTTCTAATTTTACATAACTTTATGCGCTTTTTTACTCATACTAATTGTTACTTATTAGGTAGAAAAAGTGCGTCGATTATTGTCACAAAATTGTTTATACAAAATTTATGCGTTAAAAAATATGTTTCGTTTTTATGTTTTAGTATTGTGGAATGTTTAACAGGTGGTCCCTTTTCATGTTCGTATAAACAATGCATGTTTCTTGTTTCGTTAACAGGCACGTGATCAATCAATTGATATTATGTATTCAGTAGAAGACAAAGGGTGTTCGATTTGCAATTTTTTGTTTGTTTTTTTTTTACAAAAAAAAATTGATTTCATAAAAATTGTGTATCAAAAACATTAAAGAGTCTTAAAGATGAAACCCGATGGCAATCAACAATTGATATGTCTGCTTGAACTGTTTTTATCTCGAGCACCGACGATTTAGAAATTGTTCAGTCGTTCTTCGGCATTGAAGAATTTGCTGTCTCGTGTGATTTTAATTA
Source organism: Sylvicola fuscatus (assembly GCA_026546915.1). Classification (NCBI taxonomy): domain Eukaryota; kingdom Metazoa; phylum Arthropoda; class Insecta; order Diptera; family Anisopodidae; genus Sylvicola; species Sylvicola fuscatus. The sequence continues at coordinate 19,329 of JANSTS010013345.1, forward strand.
ATCTATTTGATTGATGTTCGTTATTCGTATATAAATATACATTTATTTCATTTATATTTATACCGGAATTATTCATACAAAATTTGTAGTCATTTTATACAACAATTGAAACGCCCTTTTTCAATCAAAAATAACGTTTTTTATCGTTATAATAACTAGAACTGCCATAATATCGTTGGTCTCAGAAAATTAAAGCATCTCCATCGCACTTTTTCGTATTTCTTGCAGGAACTGTCATTTATCGGAAGTAATGTCAGTTTCAAAAAAAATTATTTTCAGTTGAATGTACCGTTATCGTTGTGTAAATAACCGTTTTTTTTAAAACTAAGATGCTTTAATAGTTGATTGTTTATAGTTGTTGTCACATTGCAAACAAAGTGTTGGATGAATTCTTCAAGAAAATTTAAAGAAAAAACTTAAGAAAAAGACAACTGTCTTGTGTAGATGAATGATATGTGAGCAGGAATGGAAAATTCCTAGTGAAAAGCAAAATGGAAAAACTAGTTGAAATATGGCAACATGGCAACGTTCGAGGGGTCCTCAAATAGTCTGAGGCGCTTGCGCGTTGTGAAGCGTCGCGCTTCTGTGTATACGCCTTAGGACACAATAGAAGTGGCCCCAACCACGCACACACATTCACACATGAATGTCTTATATACTTAAACAGCGTATATTACCGCCATAGTTAACACTTAGCAGTGGTAGTTTTTTTGAGAATCAATTTCTTTAGAATAGTTAATTATGTTTGTTTAAACATTAAAATTATGAGAATGCGACAACGTTATTACAGCAGATCAAACAAAACGATTACGGTGAACTCGTATGTGAGGAAAATCGACATATGTTTCCGCGGAAAACATCAACTTTCCTCGACTTTGTCGTCATTGCAGCGGAGCATTTTTCTTTTCTTCGTTTTAACTAAATATTGTTGTTGTTGTGTGTGTTCAGTTGTCAAAGTTAAAGTAATGTGAAATGGATCGTATATAAAGAAATGTGTCTTCAAGAATTTCGAAGACGCTTAAACGATGGTCTTCTTCTTTTTGCCGTCCTCAATGAGTGAGATTCGCTCAGCCAAATCTTCAATAACTTCCGAATAAATCAACGGATCGATGTTCTTACCCAGCTGATAGACGATGAACCAATCGCCAATCTGACAGTAGTCGGCTATCTTCTGGATGTCTTTGTTCTTGGCGAGGCGAGTGCGCGCCCTCAACAAAGTGTAACGCACCTTGGGCCAGGTGATGACGGCCGCCCGATAGATGAGCGACAGGCACGTCAAAATGGTGAGAATGATGAACCAGAACCACAGGAACACATAAATCTTCTCGTTGACAATGTTCAGCGGCAACACGCACAATCCGTCGAACTTCTGCACACTGCCCGAAGGACCATATTTGTGGAATGTGCACTTTGTCACTTTGGGAAAGACACGCGACATTGGGTCGCCGCGCTCCTCCGGCTCCATTTCGGTGAAGCGCAACACATCACTGCCGTACGACGAGAACTCACCATCCAGGAAGTAGTCCATGAAGAATATCTGCCCAATGACATTGACCAGATTGAGGAATTCACACAAAAAGAAGCGCGCCGCATAGAAATTGTGATGATGGAAGTTCTCGCCCATATAGTCGACAAGGATCTTTTTGCGATCCTTTTTGCACTCATCATTGACGACGGGGCAGTTGAGGTCGAGCACCAGCATTTTGATGCGACCACCCTCCCATGTCTTCCACAGGTAGCGCGGAATGTAGAACAAAATGGCTTGGAAGAACAGCACAAAGCACACCCACTGGTAGTATTTGTGGTATTTGACCTCGTCCTCGCCGTCCACGTGACTGGAGACGCCTGGCTGCACCATGTCCTTGCCGGCGACGCCGGTCAGACGATTGGGAATGGTGAATGTGCTGTAGATCCAGCAGTAGGTGTCCATGACGTTGAGCGGTATCTCATCGACGATGCAGTCGATGGGATCGCCGATGTATTGACGCGATGTCACCAGCAGCGAGAAGGCGACCAGTATGATCACCGTCGCCTTGTAGTGCATCCGGAATATGTTGTTGTCGATGCATACTGAGTCGAGCTTCAGCAGACCCTTGACCGAGCCAAACACATCAAACATGGTGACGACCTGATTTCTTTTATACTTTTTCCGGTCAAGTCAATTTTTTTTTTATTTTCTTCCTTTTTTATTTGTTAATCACACAATTTTTTTTTTTTTGGATTTTGGGTAAATTTGTTTTTTTTTATCAGTTCATTGAAGCATCAGCACGAACACATGAAATTAAAACATAGAAAATAATGAATGTAGAGGGAATATCAGAAATCGCAGCACAATGCAAGCGCTTCGAGCAGTTTCTCGAAGTCTTTTGTCTTCTTTTGGTTTTTTAATTCTATTTTATTATGATTTACTGTAAAATGGTAAAATTTTAAGAAAACTCAAACTACCTTCACTTGAAATGAACAAAATGTGGAGTAAGTTTAGTTAAACCACACGCCACACCACGAATTTGTTATAAATCCCAACATTAACTTGAAACTCGTCACTCGCAACTCACTAATGATACCTATCCCAAACTTTCCAACAGCGAACTGAGTGTTCAGCGATTCTTTAGGCCACACAGTGGACGCCATCATCCAGCCGGCCGATTGGTGTGCGTTTCGCGTGTGTACACACACGACGCGTCACCGCGCTGCGCTGGAATTGTGCAGCGTCTGTATGTGAATTCGTGATTGCTGGCCAAATCTTTGATGGTATTGTGACGTCGCTGCCTGTGTGGTGTGGGGCATTTGATGACAAACGCGCTGTCAATGTGTTTGTTTACAAAAATACTCTCCAAATTCCAGAGTGGCGACGCTCTTTTTCCACTTCGGTTGGGCTTCGACTTTTTTTTTGACAGACAATGGGGGGACTTTAACTTATCCCCCATTTTCCCCCACACATATCCGCCGAACAATTACCAGTTTACCACCAGTTGAGACCCCAACACCACTGCAACATATTCAGGTTCTTGGTATTTGTTGAATCATGCAGCATAAGCGATGTTCACACAAGCATAATTTATTCATGCACTACTAACACTGACAGAGGCGTGGAGAATTGCTGTACCTCCTGAAGGGTATCCCTCCTCAGCTGTCCCAGTACATTAATTTTTGGATTTTTGGAGAGTTTTTACACTAAATGTTTGATTCAAATTATTTATTATATTAGATTAACATCTTAAGATTGATTCAACGAGATTTTAAGACAAAAGAGTTAAGACCCTGATTTCTCTGAATACAACAACAATTATTTGGCTCAGTTCCAGTAAAGACGTTTTTGTTTCTCAATTTCTAAGAAGGTCATTGTCTTATAATTCCATCTTTGTATTCAGGAAAATAAGTGGAACCATAAGAGTTAAACGTTTCCATTGTTTATAAGATCAAGAATCCTGGTATTGCTTTGCACTTTTGGAGACTGGAACCTCCTGGAACATTCAGCTATGTTCTAAAAGGTCTAAATGCACACAAGTGTCCTTACAAATTCCAGAATACATACAAATGGTTAATCTAAACATAGAGAGAAGTTGCATGGTGTTGAGGATGTCTGGTATTTCGCTTCAGGTCACAATGTCTGCAGTCTAGGGACGGTATCTTAGTACTATATCTTTAGATGTACTCTTTACTTTGTATACGCATCAATTGGGATTGCGTTTGTGCGTAGCATCGCGCTTCCCATGTGGTCTCGCTGTTTGCATCTTGTTGTCGCAAAGAAACGAAAAAAAGTGCGTGCACACAGGGTGATATCGAAAAAAATTATTTACATAATTTTTTGTTTTTGAAATGTAACAACAGTTTTCTCCAAACAAAATGTGACATTATTGTTAATTGTTTTAAAACTGCTCTCAAGTGATCTATCTAAGGTCTGTTTTAAGTCAAAATAACAATGTAAATATTTAGTTTGTTTTCGCATAACTCACGAACGGAATGTTTAATTTCTACGAAAATTCATGTACTTAGTTTTTAAATAGTTCCCAACATAATTATGTGATAATAATTTAATAATTTTCAAGGTTAAAATACGGGTTTCAGTTTAAATGAGGTTTCTTACTTCATCAATTCAATAATTATGCAATAATGCCCAAAAATCAAATAGAACCCATTTCGATTACGAATCGTTGGGATTTTTACATTATTTTTGACGTAAATTATTTTTTTTTTTGGTGAAATAAGCAAAAAAAAGTCCTCCCTGCCGCCTGATGTTTGTTTAATGAATTTATTAGTTTAGGTTGTCACAATTTTTACATATTTCAATTCATAGGAGACGTCTCTCGTTGGTGCAACAGCGTTAGACTAACATTTGTGATTTATAATGCACGTCAGAAGGACAGACATTGAACAACTCGTCATAAAAATGTCATTCTGTGGCTGTAATGGATATGTAAATGCGCCGATATTGTCCACATTTAATTTGTACCTGCATTGGTCGATTGCGAGCGTTCGAAACGTGTGTTCATTCGCACAAGTATCCCATAGTCGCGGCTACAACAATTGTATATTTGCATAATACGAGCATGTGAGCTAGCCGCCCAGGCCCCAGCCCGCCAGCAGCATAATATGTATTGTCGTGATTGTTATTCTCACAATCTGTTCGGATAAATGGCATTTTGCTGTTTTATGACGTTGCTGTGGTCATAAACTTTGTCATAATGTGCCGAGAACATTTTTTCCATAGGAAATAAATGTCGCATGTGTCATCTTGTGGGGCCTGATTTAAGGTCCGCAATTGTTTCATGCACTTCGTGGAAATTAATGTGATTTCAAATGTAGTTGTTTTTATCGTTTAAATAAGTAATTTAATATTGTAAACAATGAAATTTACTCACAAGAAACCATTGAAACTTATTTTGTGTTGATATTGAGTCGATTACCATAAGAATTTTACCTTGAGATGTTAAGCAAATTGTGTTTGACTGATAAATTAAAAATCTCAATCTAAAAATGTAGTTGGCCATAGATAAGGAATCGCATCACCCTGTGAATATAGAAATTTACAAATAATTTTATCACCACAATACAAATGTCACATTGTTACATCAGAAAACGGTAATAGTCATTTCCACAAAATAAAAGAAAACTGTCAATTTGTAATCGACGCGACCGATAACTGTGAATTCTGATGATCACTTATATTATTCTTACAATTTTGATAACTTTACTGATAATTAGTTAAAATTTAAAGATTTTGTTAATTGAATAAAACACAAAATCGTATTTATTCAGCACGAACGGCGCAAACTTTTTCTCTCACCGGTTTTCGCGATCGAGATCAAGGTGTTTAAGACTTTTTAAACAACTTTTACATATAGCCAGTGACTTCATTGAATGTTACCAAGCCCGTATCGAATATTTGCGGTTAAACCATTCAAATACAAGAGAAATGAAGAAAAAGAAATTCAACAAAATTGAATTAATTTACTGAACCAACAAATGTTTGCAGCAACTCAAATATGGTTGAAATAACTTAACAGATGATAAATTAATTGAGTCGTGAATAGAAAAATAGTTAATTTATGCATAAAGTGCATAAATTAAAATGTGGTCAATACGTCTAAACAATAATTAAGCTGTAATAACATCAACAATTGCCGTTAAACAATTCGAAAACATTTAAAATAGGTTGGCATAACCTATTAAGTCAACGTCACGACAACTTTTTGCGGTCCAAAATGGCCTTGGCGATTGTTATCACAACTCTAGAGCGCATAAAATCAAACCATAGCTGAGGAGGTGACTGGAAGCGTCGCGGTTATACATATGTGCTCACATGTGAACTTCCACATCCGAAACGACAATAAACAATTTCGAGACATAACTGAATTCATTATGCAGCACATATTGCCAGCGACATGTTCGCGATTCGCCATTATTTTCGTGTATGGTGTTTGCTCGACTGCCTTTTAAACATGTGAATTGAAAAGCCCTGAAACACGTGATGACTTCTCTAGATAATCACTGTAACCGTCAACCGTTATCTTTCATCGTTATTAAATAGTTGAAATTGCGTGCTAATTACAATATTTTATGTTTCACATCGGGAAATAGTTTTATTATGCAATTAACAATTAAATTATTTAAATACTAAAGTATAACTATTATTTAACCGTTTTAAAATATTTTTGTAACAAGCAAACATTTAATTTTAGGACCTCATAAACAAAACAAATGTTCACATTTTCAGCGACAAAAATAAAATAGTTCAATTTTTTTTCAATTTTTACTTTGAATATCGCTTTCTTGTGTAATAATTATTGTGATTACTCAACCTTTCCTGTCAAGTGTCAGCATTGTGCATTGATAACTGATAAAAAGTGGAAAAATGCTTGTTATGCTTTAGCTGTACACACATTCGACGTTCATGTACTTGACGACTTGCATGAATATGCTCGTTTTGTTTGATAATTTACTTAATGTAAAATGTTGTCTACACTTAATTGTGCTTATAAGAGTACAGACATGTAAAAAGCGTAAGAACAAGATATGAATCTTATTAACAAACGGCAATTAAGTTAATTTGTTTTGAGGATGTGCGTTAAGTGACGTCAAACTAGTGATGAAAGTAAAACTTTATGAATTCAAGATAATTTTCAAGCTTGGATTTGAGGTCTAAAAATAGTAAATTCGACAAAAAAATCAATTTTTGAAATAATTTATTATAGGGCAAAGTTTAAGCATTCAAAATTTGTTTTTGTTTTGATTGGGACCTCAAAGATGAAAGTATTAAGACGAAAAATTATGAAAACTGTATGACGAATGATTATTGTGATTAAAGGCGCAAATTAATATTTATTTCCAGAAACCAATTGCAATTAGTTTCAGACCACTGATTTATAACTTTAAAAAATCAACAATAAAAACGGTAAATTATCCTTGAAGCTAACGAAATGACCTTGAAATTATGTATAATGTTGAAAAACATAAAAAAATGATCACAGTTGAAAAATTAACTTTTTTCGATTTAAACGCGCTCCAGTCGTGCATGAAGAATATAATTTAAACGTGATTTTATTGGGTTTAAATGGTCATAATTCCATGAATGAAACACTTTAGGTATTAACTAGTCCATTGTCGTGTTACAGAGCAAAAAGTGGTTAAAAAGATAAAATGAAAACGTACATAAAGTGTTTATGAGACATTTACAAATAAGTTATGCACACTTGTGCATGTGGAATGTAAATGTGAAACATAAATAATTCGTATTTAAACACGCAACAGGTCAAATAATCAGAACAAATTTTGATATTAGCTTAAAGATGTATGGTTTTTAAAGAAAATGCTTCTTATAGATAAGTATTAAAGGTCAGTTGGAACATTCCTTTATTTATAGCACTGACATTTCAAAAAAGTGCTCTAAATTGAGCTTTAACACTATATTTGTGCTACATTACATTATTGCTATCGTGGATTAGGAAATAATCAATTAAGAGATAATAAAGTAACACTTGACATCTTTTTGATTTCACTCCATTTGTTTACAATCATCAATTACGTGAGAAAATACGGCGAATGTCATACATTTCGAAGTAAATAATCTTAGAATTATCGCAACGCGTGAGCAAACAAACAAACAAACTTATATATAGTTTTACTTGCTCTCAAGAAATCCATCTAACCTCAAAACTGAGTAGTAAAACGTAACTAATCAGCCACGCTCTTGATCACTGATCAGCGCGATCGCCATTGAATTGAATTGCCCATAAAAGTCTTACTTTTTTATTGTTATTGTGTATCAAACACTTGTCGGCGATCGTTGCCCAACAGCTTTGCAGTGAATTCTTTACGATCTACAGCTTATGGAGCTTAAGAACATGCGTTCTGGCATCTTCAGTTTGCTCACATTCAATTAAGCCCAATCAGGCGGGTAATTGGGTTCAGCGCTGAGGCTGGAGGCTTCATTCAATGTGGAGCATATGTTAACATCAAAAAATGCGTAAGAGTTTACTGAATGGTAATAAATGGTACTTAACCACACAATTTTCTTATTTAAATATTCCAGCTTGCTTTATTTTTTTGTCCAGTCACTGCGGTGACTGACACAATCGGTGGTGACTGGAATTTGGCGAATTGTTATGAGTTATCAAGCTGAGTATTTCTGAGGACTTTCCATTTAAGATGTACTTAATTTAAAGTGTTCTTTAAGTTTTTATCAATTTTACTCCAAAATTATAGTTTCTTAGAGTTTTAAGGAATTCATGATCTTTGACTGAATTCGTTAATATTTTGAAAAGAGATAGAAATTGGATGAGGATCATCTTAAATCAAAAAATATAATAATAATCTAATTTCTAATTAAACAAATTACCAAGAATTCCGTCAGACCTTCAAATAATGTTAAGAAAGAAAATTAATTAAATCTCACTTTCTCTGTAATTTTTTTTTAGATTAGATGGTATCCAAGAGGATTTTCGTTGACATCGAGTGTCTATCTACAAGTCTTCCCACTTATGATATATTGTTCGTTTCAAGTAACACTCACATGGCCGACGCGTCTTACGTCTGTCATGAAAAATGTAATCAACGTAAGTGCTTCATACTTACAAATTTATGCGATTTGCCTCATACAAAGTGGCATCTCACACACATTTTGTCAACATAAAAATAGTCCACATTTTCATTGATAATGGCTGATATCGTCTTAAGAAATCTTACAGGTAAAAGGAAGTAAAGGCCAACAAAAAACAAGTTATCTTACATTAATAGAAAATTTGTTTCCGCAACAAAACGAAATGTGGAATCGAAAAAATTAACGTTTGTGCATTATCTTGGAAATGAGTAACAGGAAGAATTACACAAGACAGCCGAAAACATCGATTGTGGGTTGTAAATTTTATGGAATTAAAAACAAAGACTGAAAAAACCTAAGATTTTGAGTTTTAAATAAAATTCATTGGCAAACAAATGATTCACATGGTGCAGAAAATCTTAAAATGCTTTTTCGGTTATCCGCAATCTTTGCCGTCATAGAATGTCTTAAATATTGGAGTCTGAGACGTGCTGAATAATCGTGATAAGACGAATTCCAAGGTGGAGAAGCACCTCGTCGTTGATAAGAACAGACACGGCACTGATACGATCTTTATATGATTTAGCTGATAAGATATTGGAGGATTGACAATACGTACTTGAAGCTTTCATTGTTTTGTCGTCTCAACAAATCTCTTCAAGAAAATGAAAATCATTTAAATAAATTAAGTGTTTTACCGATTAATTGTTTTGATTTTTCAAGCACGAGATTTTAGATATATTTTATTTTGTTTCAAATATTATCAGAATTAATTACAAAATATTGATTACAAAATTAATTAAACAATTTTTTTTTAGATTTTGGTCTCTTAAAAGAGAAAATTTGCAAAAGATCTTTAGATATCATATCAAATGTTTGAAGTCTTAAGAAAAGAAGGACAATAAATATATAAAGCAAGAAAAATTAACTAAGAAAATGCAATAAATGCCATCAAGAATTCTCCAATTTGTTTTTTTCAACTTATTTTCTAAGACATTTAAAATGACTTATAAAAGATAAGACAAAACTGGTTGAAGATGAGCAACATTCTTTACATTTTCAATTTGTCCAAAGCTTCAAATTTAAAAAAAGCTTCCCAAATGAATTTTAATCTTCAGAAGGATTTTTAAAATTACTTACTTAGAAAAAGAAAAGATCTTAATAATTTCTATTGTTATCTTTACTTAAAATTAAAAACTTTATGAAATTTCGAGTAAAAAAACTGACACATTTTGCGCAATGGAAACCACGTCAACATACATTTGAAGGAACAACATTAGGCGTCTTATCAAAAGATTAAAAGCGATAAGAATTGGAATCGAATCAGTCGCATATCGAAAATGAGAAGGTGCACACTTCGCTAAAACAATTCGTCCGCATTAAAGCCAACGTCTTGAGTCAGTCGTCTGGCCTAAGTGTAAACAACGAAAATCGTCTCGCGTTTCATTGAAACATACAATCGATTTTGCATAAGCAGCATAAATAGTGCTAATTGTCAGCAAAAAAAAAATCGCGGTGACTCAATAAGCAGTTTTGTGGGGCCGATATGGAGCTGCAATTGGGCGGTTCAGTTACGAAATAAATTCCTTGGGTGGCAAACGGCGGATTTTGTGGACACATCAGAACAGCCTCGTGTCGTCGAATCGCGGCTGGTGTTCCCGGCGCTTCAGTGCAGTGCAAATATTGTCATAAGAAAGAATAGTGATTCTTGACTGAAGTGTTTGATATTAAGATTATTTGTGCAAACAAACTCGAACTAGGTGCCTTTAGGTGCCACACAAAAAGAACATTGTTGTTAAACGGTGTCGAACGGTTAATCGCCCCATTAGACTTTAAGAATCCGTCGCGTCTTAAGCCACCATCGCCATGATTAAGACATTCGAGACGGTGGTGCCGCACTTGAAGATCACAAACAAACTTTACACCATCGATAATTTGTGGTTCAAATTCCATTATCGGCTCACATTCATTTTTCTACTGGTCTGCACAATTCTCGTTACTTCGCGGTAATTTCCTTCACATATGACGATAAGAGTTATGTGTTTTCTTTTTTTTTTGTTTATCAAAGAACTTGTTGTTGTTACAGGCAATACATTGGCGAACATATTCGTTGCATGATTGGATCAAGCGTCATTCCCGAGCATGTTATCAACACTTTCTGTTTCTTTACGAGCACTTTCACTGTGGTAAGTTTGTTTGTTCTTATTCGCGTCAGCGAGTTTAATTAAAAGATTGTTTTCTTGCTTCCTGGTGTACCTAAGGCGCGGCATTTCAACGAGACCCACTTGCAAGATGGAATCATTCCTCATCCTGGTGTGGGTCCCATGAAGCCCGGTGATGAAATCACTCACCATGCTTACTACCAGTGGGTGCCATTCGTGCTTTTCGCACAAGCCATCATGTTCTACATGCCTCACTTACTTTGGAAGTCTTTGGAAGGTAATTTGGTGCATTAAAGATGTTTTAAAGAAGGAGGAATTTTAAATTGTTCTTCCATTAATTCCCTTGATTGTGACATTTTTTGGAAAGCAGAGAATTCGAAATTGTCGAATTAATTATAATTGGGCAGCGATTTGTAAGATCAATAATTGCATTGACTGTCTTTAAGAAAATCAGCAATTTTCTCGTATTTTAAATTTTATTATCAAGAAAATTATGATTGAAAAGACGGAGGGAGAACTGATTATCTTTTCTGTTTTTGACTTGTCTTATGGGTTATACAAGTAACTATAATTTTTATACAAAAAAAAAAAATTTTTTTCCGGTAAAAAAATATTTAATGCGGTTCAGAAATATTTTATATGGTTACAACTGTTTCATGCGGTTTAGAAACATTTTTTCAGTTAAAAAACGTTTAATGCTGTATACGAACATTTTCTTAATTATTGGGTTTGATTTTTATATATTTGGATTAAACGTTTAAATGGAAAACATTTAGTTTTGCTAAAAAAAAATTTTTCAGCAGTTTTCCTGTTGAATTCGATAAAGATTTTGGTTATTTTAAGTAGTTTTGCATTCAAAGATTAAGGAATAAAATTGCCAGTCATTTCTCAATTATTTTTGCGAGCAAAATAAACTATTTAGCTAAGATTTCCAGGTTAAATATTTGATTTATATTATTCCTGATTCCAAAGATTGGTTAATGGTTTCGTGAAGAAAAAAGAAACTAAATTTTAACAAATTTGGCCTATCTTTCAAGTTTTTGTTACTTTCCCCAAAAAAGAATTCGAAATATGATCAAATCTGCTTGAGTGGGTTTTAAGCAAAATGCCATCGTCTTCTCAATTCCAAAGAAACTCATCATCTAATATTCAAACAAATGATGTCACAAACAGTGAACAAACAAAACAAACATCTCTCAAGTGAAATATGATATTTTGCTTTTAAATATTAACATTTATCGCATGCTCAAAATAAAACTTTTGACTCATTTCTGGAAACTGATTCATGCCAAAAAAAACACGCAAACATAAATCAAATAATTGCATTAAAATTAATTAATTAGCCAAAATAAATTGATAGAAATTAAAAAAAATAAAATGCATCTGACTAATACGAGTTTCAATTCAGGAGGAAAATTGAAAATTCTATGTGAAGGTCTCAAGAAAGTGCTGCTCTCCAAGTTCATTTCATCGGACGACGACTACGCCCTCAACGCGACGACAATCCAGTGCCACTCCAAACTGACCAGTCGCATCGACGTGGTCGCCGCCGTCTTCATGCAACGACTGTCCATCAACAAGTTCTGGTCCATGAAGCTGATGGCCTGCGAGCTCTTGAACATGGCCAATCTGATGCTTCAAATTTTCTACACAAATCGCTTTCTCAATGGCAGGTTCTACGGACTGGGAATCGATTTCATAAGAGAGGATTTCGAGGGGACGATGGACGTGCTGGACATTGTCTTTCCCAAAATGACAAAGTGCCATTTCTTCAAGTATGGCCCATCGGGCACCATCCAGAAGCACGACGCTCTTTGTGTTATGGCGCTGAACGTCATAAACGAGAAGATTTTTGTGGCTCTCTGGTTCTGGTACGTGATCCTCCTTATTGTTACCACCATAGCGATTCTGTGGAGAATGTTGACGTGGTGTAATTACAGGTAAATCACGAAATTTCATCTCTCCTCCGAAAATCCCACCTTAAGACCTTTGGAATTTTGCAGAAGCGACAAATTCTCCGGTTATGTTTTCGCGTCAGCGTCGCCAGGACGTTTCAACGGCGACGATTTGAGCGTCGTTTTGAGTCACCTAAACTTCTCCAACTGGCTGTTTCTGTATTACATGGCCAAAAATATGGAACGTCAACTCTTCCGGACGCTCCTGTGGAAAATTTCGATGAAAATAAGTCGGGACGAACGCGGATACGAGAGTGACGACGACAACGAGAGCGCGCCGCTTCGAAAGGACGAGGTGCAACTTCAATACATCGACGCTGTCGATGCCACGGAAAAGCCCACGGCACCTGATCCATGAAACTACGATTCCCTAAAACACCTCAAACGACTTAAATAAATATTTATGTTTTGTACGCTTATCTTAAAGACTTTATGATGGATCTTTAACGGTTTCAGCTGAATCTTAGGCACAATATTGGGAGCGTTACGATAATTCCAAATGTACTCAAAGAAATGCGCTTTGTTTAAGGTTACCGTGGGTCGTTGAACTCCCCCCAGTCCGAGAAGACGCTTGGAAAGTCTAACGAAATCCATCCGAAAACCCGTCTTTCGCGCTTGCGCGGTCGCATAATCGATATACACAATCGCTGGTCCGTCGTGTGTGCTCGGGGTGGGCATGGCACGCAAGAACAAGTCGCTCGACTTGCAATGCGCGGAAAAGCACGCGTGCAGCTCAACATGTCACCAAACGTGCTTGCCGTCGCTTGATGTGGTTCGACTTTATCGCGATATTCCTTTTAAGTCAAATAATGATTGATGTCTACCAGACTAGGCGGACTTAAAGTCGATGCATCCATACAATCGAACAGGCTCAACTTGCGAGTACTTGAAATGTAAATGCATTTCGAAATCGTGGAGTAATTTTAGATTCGTATAAATAACAGAGCTCCGTGCTTAGGGAACGTCTCTAAGTCTGTTTTAAGTAAAAGAAAATTATCTTTATTGTTTTGTAAGTTGTATGCTCGTTAGGAATTCGAAATACGCATAATTCTGACTGAGTCGCTGCTTTGGGCGCTTGGCGAAGCATATCAAACGACTTTGGCCCTTTTTTGAGTTATTGTCTTGGGAATGGAAATTTCTTTTTTCCTGCCTTTAAGTATTTATAAGTCGTTTCCCAACAACTGTTTGATTTATAATGATGCCGATTCAATTTCAAGTTTTTCTGATTGAAGCTCACATAAAAGTACTTTAAGACACTTAGTCACGCTTCACCAATACTTAATTATTGCAGCTTTTAATCGTAAAATTGCCATGAAAATTGCACTTGCTCGTAGGTCGTTAAAGAAGATTTTAATGTTCAATTTTATAGCTTAAATTAAATAAAAACGTGTTTTGCTGTATTTTATATCAATTTATCCAATTAAGGTGGAAAACATGATAAATATGATGAACCATGAAGGTTCTATAAGGATGAGGACACTTGTAGGACAATTAAGGTCCAAAAAGAAAATTTGTGATTTGAATTTAAAAACGAAATATAGAACGGTAAAAACCGAAATACACATAAAGTATTAAAATCGGATATTTCAAGGCCGACTTATTGTTTATGACCCCATAAGGTGAGTCAAAAATTCTTATATGATCCTCATGGTTGAATTAACATTAAAAAGAAACGAAAAATATTTGAACATAAGAATTAAATTCTGCTATTTTAAACGCCGATTTATTTTAAAGACCCTAAAAGGTGAGCAAAAAATTACGAAAACCTTATAATTCAAATAAAAATTGATTTGTAAGCTTAATTTAATTTTGGAACTGAATTTCAAATGATCTAACACAAAAAAAACTATTTGTATAATTAAAAAAAAAAAACATTTCCTGAAAGTTCATAAAGTCGTGCGGGTCTCAATAAATCACAATTGCATCTTGGACAATAAACATCCATAAATACCAATAATCAGTACAGTTACATAACTAGTCCACAAATTACATCTGCCATGCACAATTGCATAACTAATCGACTGCACTTGTCCACGCAGGTTTCATTCCCGCCACATTGACTTGAGACCTCAAAGATCAATTATCAATTCAGCGATGAATTAAGAAAACATTTGCGCTCATGCACTTGCAATTCATTAAGACAAAGTACTCTCACCGCCTTCGTCACGCCAAATTGAGGAAGGGCTGTTCTAATTTGCATAGAGAGAGACCTCTTAGCTCCAAATTAAGAACACGGCCATTACTCACAATTGAGACTCTGCCGATGTCTTAGCTAATTTCTGCATTTTATTAGAGCAATTACGATATTGGGCCTAATTGTGTCTTCCTTCATGTAAGAAATGAGTTTCTCTAATACAAATTTGTGCACATGGAAATTGATTAGTATATTTGCATTAATTTACATAGGGACCTTAAGTGCCATGCAGCATAACTGGTGCATGTTATTGTAGAGAACCAAGTAATCTGATGTGCTAATTGGGATGCAAATGATAGATGGAACTTAGATTACATTCGCTAACTACAAGTTACAGTTGATTTTGTCCAGATATAGGAAACAGGTCCGAAGTCATACGAAAGGCATATTATATGTATTATGTTCTATGCAAACTGGAATACGTTATTTGTGCGAGTCTCAACCACGACAACATTCTTAATCCCAGCGGCTCATTGGGATTCAAATGGCGTGGCTTCCAAAGAAGAGTTTTTCTTTGGTTAGAAATGGTCAATGGATTCAAAAAAAAAACTTATTAGTAACTAGCCAGAGTTATTGCTAACGTTTAAATATATAAATTGTTATTTAATTGCGGTATTAACCGGTTTTAAGATGTTTTTTTACGGTTCAAAAATTTCCCATTGGCAATTTAATATAAATTTATGTTTTAGATTCAAATTTAAAACATTTTCCGAGTTTTGCGAGCGGTTCAAAATTAAATTCTTATAAGGTCAAAAGGGAAATTAAAATTTGATGTCTTTCTAGAATATTGTTGCGTCATTCTAAGACTTAAAATTGCAATAGAAGTTTGCAATGTGTTAAATACAAATGCACATAAGCACAGACGCTTAAGATTTGTTTTGTCTCAAGAATAAGGAGTCAACATTTGAAATCTTGCGTCATCCAACTGACGACATTGAAGCTGCCAAAAAAAATATATCGTCACCATGATTCAGCTAAATGGCAATTAAACATTGAATCAATTAAAATTTCATAACACAAACTGTAACCATTTAAGCATAATTCCTAAATCCAATTACTGTTCCCATTTATGCTGAATTTTAATGATAGCTAGCAGACTCATTTTGCGTTCAGTCAATTCTTGGCACGCAATTCTTTCAAAAATTATTCAAAAGACACGTTCCACGACGAGGCTGTCTAGCCGTCGCAAGACCCAGACAAAGATTGGCACCAAATTCTGCGCAAAATCTGCATGTGAGAAGGATTCAAAAAATTAATTGAAATTTGTTCGCAGAAGACCCTCCCCAAAGCAAAACGATCTTAAACGGAAGATTGCAACATAAATGTCTTGAGACTTATTAAAGACGTTCAGTCTTCGGGCAGCTAAAAAATTGGGCACATTACTTCCAAAGTTTCGACACGATTGCCGCGTGTCTGCGCAGATTCCGCGCATGTGCACGCACGAATTGAAAAGGGCCGCCAAGTAAATGCGTTTTGCACGCATATGCGACGATGCGATCGCGATCTATGCTGCGGCTGTACATAAATATCCGTTTATTTAAACACGTTTTATGTTTTAGCGACTGGTCGAAGCTGAAAATGTTGTGTCCCCTTTGGGAATGTGCGCGGAGATGAGGAATTACATGGAAATTACTAAAAGAAAAGATGAAGAAAGCCATACGAAGCGGCCAAGAAACACCTCCATTGTTCCGAATTCAAGACACAGGTTGGCTTATTGAATTGAGAGAGAGCAGACTTTGAATATTAAGTACTGGATGGGTATCCAGAATTGCCACAATTCAAGTTTTCTGTAAACGTTGTTTTTTTTTGAAACCCGAAGAGGGTCCGAAGGAATATGTGATTAAATTTGCAAAATTC